>VDFB02166985.1:0-63934 GCA_007258455.2 Sequoia sempervirens
GAGGAGCCATCACAGATTGATGAGGATGAGGATTCTTCAGATATAGGGCTGGTTGGTGTTCCTTTGGCGGATCTTGACCTTGGGGAGTCCAGTGGTTCCAGTGATGAGGAGTTTTTCGACCTCCCAAGGGATGATTAGAGGCCTTTGCCTCCTTCACTACATTTTGTGATTTTGACATTTTGATTTTGTACTTGTTTTGATATCATGCTACTCATTGTAATCATCTTTATGATCAGATATTTTTGATATCATATAATAGAAATCTTCCATTTGCCGATTCGACAATTGTTACATTGTAGTATTGAGTATTACTATTCTAATTTCTAATTAGTATAAGTAATAATGTAATTTGATATTGAAAACTTCAATGTTCAAGTATTTACTATTTAGTATTTCAATTTTGCTATTTTACTTCTTAATACTTAATAGTCTTATACATCTTTTCATAACTAGCCTTTAAGTACCATATGTATAGTATATAGTATATACACGCCCCGCCCTCCCGCCTCCCCACCATTGTCCCCCCGCCGTCCTGAAATTGAGGCCCCTTTGTCCCCCTGTCCCGACGTCCCCTCGTCCCCGACACCGGTGGAACATAGATAATAACTACACAATTTGGGGTGTAAAACTAGTCAAATTTGTTGGGTCTTTCAGACTCACCAGAGTTAGAGAGTCCCATTAGTTTGGCTTGGCTCGGTCTATTAAAATTAGAAAATAATCTTAAACATAAAAGCATGAAATTCAATCATTTTTTGAAAGGTTTGGAGGACAATTAAAAGTGATAAAATTATGAAAAATGTCATGCATCATGAAGGCCTTTGTCATCTGAAAGGCTTTAGTTTTGGATTGGTGGTGCTATCTTGAACCTTTTGAGGGGCTCTACCCCTCGACCCCCACAAGGGACATACCCCCAAATCCTTGCTTTGATTTTAATAAACAAAATGATGAAAATCATTTTTGGCTATGCTGGATGAAAGACAACATTTTTTGTTCTTTTGAATTTTTCCTAATTAAATTTCTAGTAATTAAATTACATTTATGCTTTTATTTTTCTAAGTCAAACCCTATTTGAATTAATGCTCATAAGGCTATAGTAGTATTTGCATACTTGTCTAAGATTCAAGCTCATGAATCCACATAGAGTTAGCAATTCTAGGCTGAGGAATACAAGCTTCATTCTACCATAGTTCATGACTCTATAGTGTGATTTTTGTTTTTGATTTCTTGGATATCATAATCCACGAGTTTTGTACACCTAAAAAATTTAAAATATTTAAATATATAAATATTTAAAAATGTTGTTTCCTTCAGTTAAAATTCACTTTTTTATACTCATATGAACAATGTATACTTGTGTATGTAATCAAAGTAACTTCTATTTGATTAGTGTTGGCGTAAAAACTAACACCTCTGGAGTGCAAGTTTGTACGGACAAGTATTCACACTGCGTAATGAGTGCTCTTCAAATTACGAGGGGAAGCTCCCTCGTAGTGGACAAAATGCTTGAAAAAGTAAACTAAACTAATTCCTATCTTTTTGTCTTAGCTGAAAGAGGCACAAGGTTAAGAAAACCAAGAACGTTGTAGCTAAGGATTTTCTAGTTTCGCAAATCATTAACTACAACTAAACTAACTACTTTAAATCTATCCAGTTTCCTCAAGAAAACAGAGCATGAGGAAATGGAGCAGGAATGTTCTATGCGATAAACTTCAGGTACAGTTTCACAATGTTAAGGCAAGATGGGCACAACTATTTGCTCGGCTGGGAAGAAGTTTATTGGAAACGACAAACATACGATAAACTGGGTACAGACTCACAACGTGAAGGCAAGGTGGCATGACTATCTGCTTGTCTGAATAGGCTTATTACTCACACACATCACACAATAAACCAAGTATAGATTCTCAACTTGAAGGCAAGGTGGCACAACTATCAGCTCAATCTGAATAGGCTTATTGAATACAAAACACAAAGGATAGCCAACTAGGATAGTAAATTGCATTGGCGAGACACGCATACAATTTACGATCGAACTAGCCACTATATCTAACTAAGGTAAGCATTCACCATAATAATTGCATGGAACCCGAGTGGCATAACAATTCATTATCATAATAAATACTTATGAATAGATACAGAACGAGCAATATTAGGAAGACAGGTAAGGCTGGCTTATATATTTCTCTCTTGTGCAAAAGTTATGTACAAATGAGCAAAAAATCTTATTTATAGACATCAAAAGGTGTAGAGAACCCTAAAATCACCTTGAGTCAACTACAGTCTTGCAATGCATGCAAGATTATTGCTAAACCCTAATAAAGTAAACTATACAGTTAACTAGAAAGCTATCGTCAGTTAACCGAAACATCTAGTCTAAAAATGGACAATTGTGCAAGCATGCACGTCCTTATTGAAAGCAAGTTAACTGGAACACTACCAACAGTTAACTAGAAAGCTATCGTCAGTTAACCGAAACATCTAGTCTAAAAATGGACAATTGTGCAAGCATGCACGTCCTTATTGAAAGCAAGTTAATTGGAACACTACCATCAGTTAACGTAAACCCTAAATACAACTCCAAGTGAATAAAGATAATCCCATAATAGACATGCATGAGATGAGACAGCGAGTTAACTTGAGAAGGTAATGTCAAGTTTACCTCCTGTGTGTAATGTCTATTTTGAGAGGTGGGAACTGAAGTCTACAGGCCGTGATCTCGAGCAACCAATCCGTCAACGAGATTGTTAACTGCATCAGCATCTAAAGGTCGTCACAATTCACTACTTGTTAGCTACTTGAGCAATCTTGGAAATCTTCACACACTCAAACTAGCATTTCACTGACTTATAACTTTGGCGGCTCCGTAACTGAAGTGATGGCCACCATCTCTTCTGCAGCTTGATGTCTCTGACGCTTCTCCTTAATGAAAGAGTGTTGCATGACGAAACTGCGAAGTTTGACTGTGCACACTCTGGTTGTGAGAAATGCAAACGAACTTGCTACACATGCAAAATTCCAATGGTATCAACCCTCTAAACCGGCTTTGGAAGACAATCGGCTATACAAGGCATGCAACCATATGGATTTGAGTGACTACACCTGTCAACCCTCTGAATGCACTTGATACAAATCGGTCTCAGCTTTTCTGATGAAATCATGAATTAAGACCGATTTGGTTTTGAATTCAATTTGCGTGTACTGCACTCTGAAAAACTTGCCTATTGATTGTGAACATGGCTATATTCTGACAACTTTTTTGGAAAGCTAAAAATAGCCTGCTGAGGCTAAAAATAGCTTATCGAAGGATAATTTTCACAAAAAATTCTGAGATATGGGTTTTGTCCAAAAAAAGATTCTAAGACAACCTAGAACGTCAAAAATGCGAAAATTTGCCTTCTACTCAACCATGCAAGGAATTTTCAGTTGAGAAAATTAGAGCCTCGAGAACTGATGCTCTGGAGTAAATTTTCTTGAAAATTTTTGGCACATGGGTTTTCTTGAGGAAGCTATTCTGAATCAACCTAGATGATTTGTTTTGTCAAAATCTGCCAATTCTTCAAACATGCGAAAGAATTTAAGACGAGAAGTAGAAGAATTTGAGAAGAAGAAAGACGTTTTTTTGATGTTTTCCTCTGCCAAAATCGCCACTCTGCCTTGAAATTCGCTGATAATTCTGACTTGTACCTGCAAAGAAAGTGTTTTGATGCCTTCGCCAATGATTGCTGATGAGAAATTCACCCAACTTTGAAGGAAATTCGCCTTTGCTCTGAAGAATTAAGAATTTGCTCAAGCTGTGTGAATGAAATATGACGCCATGCTTGAATTAATAGAGCAAAATCGCATCATAAAAACATGACTGCAAGAATAGAACCCAGACTTTGAAAAGAATTGTTTTGATTGGACCCCCTCCAGTTGAATTGATACTGACTTGGAGTTCGGATTACAAAATAATAATAAAATATTCAGCTTGCTTTATCATGCGAGTTTGAAACCCAGCATCAAAAAGGCACCAATAATGAATTATTGAGAAAAATCGCCATTTAATGCGTTAGCATGCAAAATAAATATTTAATATTATTTTATTCAGTTGACAAACCACGTAAAGCACTTGGATGGATTTGGCAACTTTTATTGATTTTGAAAAGTCCTCATTTGTCCTCATAGGCATCCATTTGCTCAAGATATTACGTTTTTTATTAATTTCCTACTTTGTAGTTGACTACAAAGTTACCACTGACCATATTCAACACTAATTTTCGGGTGATCGGGTGATGCTGAGACTGAGTAGGAATATTCATTGCGAAGTTTGCAGAGCAAGGAAGAAATGTCTATTGGGAGTCATCATTGCTAAAATCAACGTTTAACACCTCAAAAAAAATCAGGCGCCCTTGATTAAATTGATGTTACGACATCAGACAGCCATTTCTCCATTTCGCCATTTGACGCTTCAAACGACTGCTGACGATGAACAGTGAACCGTGCTGACTGGATGATAGGCTCACTGTGTGACTAGAAGTATTCCGCATCCAACGACTGTACGCAAGGCACCTGAAAGCTGCATTAAGGACCCCAAAAGCAAGGGCGCCCCTGGCTTGAAAAGGCTCAAACACCATTTTGACAAAAGTACAACCTCAACGGATGCCCTACTTTACGACCTCACGATGCTCCGAGGAGAATTTGGAATTAACACAGTTCAAGCACCGTGCGAAATGTAAACATGGCGAGGAAGGACCACCAAGAGATTTCTCTAGAAGCTGATGAAGCAAGAAAGCTGCTTCCCTAAGACTCAGAAAAGAAGCATAGCCTTTCCAAGATGGAATATCTGACTAGACTTCATTTTAAGAGCTATCTCCGTTTTAAATTTCCTACAAAAGACCGCCGCATCTGGCCGTTACATAAAATCTCGAGGAAGTGATGTTGGGCTCACCGTTGAATAGTACGAGTAATTCCTCAAGAGTCTAAATGAACTTGGCTAAAGAAAGCTCCGGTACAGGCCTAAAGGCTGGGCGCCCCTGGCCTACAGAAGTACAGGGGAAAATACCACATTTCTCCACCCTCTGACTTACGTGCCTGGTAGAATCTTTGCCACGATTACTCGGAATGTCAGATTGACTGGCTGATTGGTGCACTGTGAAGCTAGACTAGATTAGCACAGACGTCAGGAAGACCGCGTCTGCAATTTCAATCATCTCAGGGGTCATCTTGAAGGGCGCCCCTGAGTTACAGGGGCGCAATTTCACCAATTGAGAAATTTCTGTGATACGAACTCTCCTCGTAATCTCATCTTCTGATGTTGACTGCCAGAGTTTTAGGACTCGGATGATTGCCTTAAATAGCTCGTCGGATAGGCAGACTAGTCGCGAAGAGATCAAATGCATCAACAATTAAGAATAACAGAATCTGAACCCCCATTAAGAAGTGCGCCCTTGAGCTACAGGGGTGAAACTTGTAAAATGACAACCTTCTGCAATCTGTAACCTCTAGAATCCTCAACTTCTGACGTCAGTTACCGGAGATACGAGTCTCGGATAGTCTCGCAGGATAGCTCATCAAATAACTGGGGTAATTAAAAAGAGATTGAATGTATCTACGAGCATATGCCACAAAACCTAGGCCTTCAAAAAGAAGGGCGCCCCTGAGCTACAGGGGCACAATTTTGCTTTTCCTTGAGAAATCTTCAAAAAAGTAACCACTGAAATCCCCGTCTTGGCCACTGAAATGACCATGCAAAGGTATAATCTTGTCGTGAAATGCTCCTCCATTGTGAAATGCCTCGTTCTGAGTCTCCGATTTAGGTTCTGATCAACAGGTACTACTCAACAGTTGCTTTTAACTGACACAACACTGACCAAAGTCCATGCTTGATATTGCCCAAAAATTGTATTTGACATCATTTTAGCAAGGTTTGGCCTGTTTTAAGCAAAATGCCTTGATGAAGCAAAAAATTTGGTTTGGGTATGTAACAATTAGTTAATTGTCTTTAAAGTTTATTTATTGAAAGATGCATGATTAAAGTTTTAAATTCTTAAAAATCTCTATGTTTCATAGTTTTCTCAATTTGTTAGGTTTTTTCTAAGTTTGAGCATTGAGTTTTGTTGAGGTGGTTTTTGCGACTACACCAACAATGAATAAAGTCGCCAACGGCTACTCTATCCTCTCTTGAACAAAGTTTCCTGCATGCTAAGATTGCGAGATAGATCATACATTTAACTCCAAGGTTCCTTCAGTGCGAATAGTCTCAGTTGGCTTGATGTAATGTTGCTGGTATTTCAAGGGGACTTACATAATTGTTCGACAGTTGACAGCAGACAGCGGACTAAGGGCTTTCGTGTAATTAAAATGATTTAGCGAGTACAAGTTTCCTAATCTAACCAGAAGTGGATTGAAATTAAATAAGTGTAGGGCCTAAGAAGTTTATGTTCTACTCTAAGGCGTGGGATATGGCGAGCAATTCTTACAGACTTCAACCAGGCTTTGCTTTGCCTGGCGGATGACTTCCACCAAACCCGGTGCAATCTAGAAAGTGGCGAAGATGTTCAAATTATAACTCAACATGCAAGCACCATCAAGACGATGCATACGAACACGTGAGTCATAATCGAAGTTAAGTTTGAAAAGTAATCCAGTTGGCCACGTAGGGTGAACCCACCGTCAACGAGCCTGGTAGTGGTATGGATGAGCGAAGTCTTGTTCAAATCAAGCACCACATTCCACAATTACTAAGTACGCTTTGCATGGAAATGAAATCTGCACACTTTAAGCTGCGCCAAGATACTCACGTGAATTGGAAGAATGAAGAAGCCTCAACAACTACTCTAACAAAGAAGAAATCACCTGCATCAATGAAAATTCTTTTATTATGAAGCATTCATGATAGCCTGCCCTGAAAATATTCAAAGGGAGGAACTTTCCTTCCTCCTTCCAATCCCTAGGCCTATACTATCAGCTTTCAATACTGCTTTCTACCCTATCAATTTCTCTCTACTCCTCTGCTATCCTAACTCTGATCTAATGAGATACAAATGAGGGGGGGATGCCCCTTTTATAGCTGGCCAAGTCCAACGGACGGCTCAGATTACAATCGGCTAGATGGCCTAGATTGTGCCACCTCAGCCCTAAACAAGATTCACCCTAAAAACCGCCACCAAGAGGAGTGGGGTAATAACTGAGCCATTAATGTCAACCATCCTTCTAGAAGATTCCCGTTTGTAGACGCATTCACACTGTTCTTGATCTTCTTCTTGACGTCGTTCTTCAACTTTGCTCGAGCTTCTATTCTTTTCTCCATCTTGAGTTTTGAAAACATTTCTTCTCTGTCACTAAGTTTCAACACTTAGCCATTTTCTTGTAACTTTTCTTCCTTCGAGGTTGAAATGTCATCTTGAATAACTTAAGTCATCACCGCTTGGTCTCGACGTTTCTCCTGCAAAACAAGCAAGGAGAAGAGCATTAGAACACTTCATAATATAAATTCAACTTACTTACCAGGATTTTCACGCTCTAACTTCCAAGCGTTCATCATCTTCACTAGTCAACTTCGCGTTCAAATTCTTCATGCCTTAGACAAACTTCATCTTCCTCAGGGGCGTATCATCCTTTTGACAATATTAACTTCAACTGCATCTTCAAGAAATTCATTTCATCAACTGGGTCATTCACTCCGACATTTCATCCAACTCTGGCTCGAGAAGATTGTTTTCACGAAGAATTCGAGCAAATTCGCTAGCCAACACACTTATTCCTTGCCTTAGAAATTTTTTCATATTTCCCTTAGGAAAATTCATTGTTTCAAGTGCCGATCAAATTGTCCATCCTGAAGGCTTCGGTGAACTGTGGAAGACATTAAAATCCATTCTTCATCGGAAATCTTCAATACCCAGAAGAAAATTTTCTTCAGAACTTCTCGAATTCATGGGTATACAATGAACGGGTTCATTTAATTTTCTTGAATTTTGAACCTTGGAAAAATAATTTTTAAAACAAATTTAATCCCGTTCTTCACATATGTGAACATTTCTTGTTGCTCTAACTTGGAAATATTTTTGTTGACCCTGTGCAGCTGGCATCATCGGACTCCTTCACTGGCAATCTTGCTCGTGCTCTAGGAAGTTTCATCACTATTTCAACTTGGGCGTATTTCTCCTAAGGAAAATTTCTTTGCCTTAGAAATTTTTTAAATCACTCAGCACTTTTGAAAATTTTGCCTTAGAATTTTTTTTTATTTCATCTTCAATCATCTTCCCGTGGTGAGAAAAATTTTCATCAATTCACTTGGAAAATTTTAATGCCTTGATCACACCTGTATGTCATGGAGAACAATTTTAAAACCAACGCCTAGCATATTTCCCATGTTCACCTTAGGCGCACCTCACACTTAGAAGAGAATATCTTATTTCCACGCCTATCATATTAATTTCACCACCTTGCATCTAAGGCGCATTTCACTTGCTGAGGTGGACTTAGCTTCCAACGCCTTAGGCAACATTCTCTATTATTTCCTAGCATACTCACTCTTTATTTACCACTTTTCACTCCACACTCACCCCTTTACATGGCGCATATCACATAGGCAAGAGGATGGGCGCATTTTGCTTGTGTAGAAGGAGGAATCTTTTCAACGCCTTGGCTTGTGACTCTTAAGCTTCTTCATTTTTGTCTCCACATGGCCCCACTTGGTCGCATTTTGCACCTCATGAAGGATGAAAATTGTTGACTTCTTTGACCTTCTTGAGAGGTGGGCGCATTTTAGCATGTGAGGTGGACGAAACTCATACTGAGAAAATTTTTCAAATATCTTTCACCAACCTTTCCTTGGGCGCATTTTGGCATGAGAGGAGGATGAGTTTTATACTTAGAAATTTTTTGTTTAAAATCAATCCTCAAGGTGGGCGCATTTTGCTATATGTGCAGGATGAAACACTTTGACTTTCCTTGACTTTCTTGTTGCATGGGCGCATTTGAGCATAGGAGGAGGATGTTTTTTATACTTAGAAATTTTTTTGCATGCCATCACCTTGAGGGCACATTTCACCTAGGCAGGAGGATGAAACATGTTAGAAGATTTTCAAACACGTTGAAGGAAAGTTGGGCGCATTTTGCTTAGGTAGGAGGATGAAACTTGTGTCTTAGAAATTTTTCTCATCAAACTCTCAAGGTGGGCGCATTTTGCCTAGGCAGGAGGATGAAATCAACACTTAGCCATTTTTTCCCTGTCTTCGCTAGCTCCTCTGTGCCTTACTATAAATAGTAAGTCCCTTGATTTTCATATCTCAGAGGCTCAAATTGTTTTGAAATTTTAAACACTGCACCTTCACGACCTCATCAACCTGTTGACACTGCTATTTCGGGTTGGCCTGCTATTTTTAGCCCATTTCTGAAGGTGGTTTGCTATTTATAGTAACTGCCTGCTTCTGATACCTCCACAACTCCGTTTGATTTGAAATTCGAAAGACGTGCTCCTCACCACGTGACCTGCCTGTTGACATCGGCGCCTTCAACTGATTTTCTATTTTTAGCCTGTTTCCAAAATGACTTACTATTAATAGTAAGTGCTCCGTTTGTTTTCAAATTTTACCAGCAGATAGCTTGAAGGATGCTGATCGCGGTGGTTTACACCGGTTTTCGAAAATTCTGAAGGATGAGCTGTAAGAAGTCGTGCCTTGACCAATTCACAAATGGCGAGTCATTACCTCATGGGCGCCTAATTTAGATGAATTCCTGTAGGTGGCGTTTTACCTTTCTAAGTTGAATTATTCATGATTTGCTGGCTTTAAAGGAAGTCGATTCACCACCATTTTGATGGTTAACAGTTTAGAAATCCGCCATGTACCATTTTGTCTATTTCTGGGCACTTCGCTGTCAATCCGCATGCCTTCTTGAGTGGAAAACTGTTGCATTTCGAGCCTATTTATAGACGCCTTCCATTCATTGTAAAAAAACATGGGAGAATCCGAGTTTATCATTTAATTTAGCTTTCATAATCGTTCCCTGTTTTGGTCATATTATTCTATATTGTTGAGAGTAAAAGATACTGTGACTATCCCTGTTTGAGCTGTGAGTGAACTTTATTATTGCTGAGAGAAACCTTACATATTTTCTGAGAACAGTATATCACCAATTGCTGAGAGACATCCCTTGTTATTTTCTTCATCACTTCTAAGTTCACAGTAAGAAGTTGAGATTGCTTTCAGCTGTTGTAAGTGATTAATTTCTGAGGAAGAGTTTGAGACTGGTCTGAGAGTGCTGGAAGTCTTTTGTTCAAGGTCTGAGGAGCTGCAAACCCATTCAAGGTCATCCCCTAAAGGAAAAAGGCAAATACCAGGCATGTGGTTTCATCCTTCATGTTGCAGAGCATATTCTTGATAAATAAACTAAAAGAGTAAAATGCTGAGTGTACACAGTAGGGAATAGCATTGAGTTCAATACTTCAGTTAAGATAAACAAAGAAATGATTCTATGTTGTATCATGTAAGTAAATTACTTAAAGGAATGGTTATGCATGTTTTTTGGAGTGCATACTTGTTTACATTAGTGTGCGTTTTGCATTAAGTATGAAATATGTATGATATCCATATGAGGAGTATATACGGTTTCAATGATTAAGGATTATGAAAAAGGGATTATATGAGTAAAGAGCTTAAGAGATTAGTTTACTTATCTTACATTTAAGAGAAATAATGGAAAAGATAAAAGGGAGGGATTTATTTGTATTTTGAATGACTTCTGCATATTGTGTATGATCTCTGTATATGGAGAATACGTAGGTGTACTTATTATCTACTAGGAACGAAATGAAGGCAGAACCAAGTAAAGTCTTTTAGCTTTAATTATTAGTATAACAGAGGCAAGCTAAGTACTCTTAGGATTAAGATTTCCTAATTAGGAGGGTTGATACAAGACACTTGTAGACTGTCTCATTTCTAGTAGGTTCGTATGATTGTAGGATATCTGGGGTGACGGATTACCCAATGAAGGATAAAACCTACGCGTAGAGTAAGGAAGCCTCAAGTCAAATCGGCCTTGAGTAGTGTATATGATAGATGATCTTCATTCGAAGTACTGAATGAGAATACTTTGGCCAAAGTAGTGAAAGGTACGACATCCACCTAGATGTGAGATAGTTGAGACTACACTGTCAGTTCATTGTGATCCGAGTACTAGATCGAGATTGTGAAATAGCAAGGTTCTAGTTGAGTAGGACACAGCACTATGCTCAGTTGGTAATCGTTAAAGGATACCCTACCAATCTCTTCTTCGAAGGGAGGGCCGTTCATTGCAAAATGATCGTGCGGGGGACCGCATTATAAGTCCGTGGTTGGCGGAAAAGCGCCCGAGTGATGTTTCTCCTCCACAGCGAGCGGCCGATGTACCAAGATTTGAAAGGAAGGACTCCCGGACATTCTTACTTCTATTTGTGCAAAAGCTTACGAGCTATGTATATAACTGTATTACTTTTTAACTCTGATTTATATTTGCAATGAAAATGAAATTCATGAGGAAACATATTGTAACTTGTACGTGTTTATCAATAAAGAAAGGAAGAAATTTTATTATATTATCTTTGTTATATGTTACTTTTACATGTTTTAAGTGAGAATTGGTAAGTTTTTAATTTACGCAGAATGGGGTCGTTTCATGTGGTATCAGAGCTACCAGGTTCTGCACTGAAACCTATGAGCTCATTACGCAACAATGCGTAAACCTTGTCAGAAGTTAACGATTGAAAAGTTCTTTTGCCACAACAGCAAGAGAAAAGAACTTAGAGAGGTAAAAAAAATAAAAATGAGATCCTTAGTAACTTAATGAAAATTGAAGACAAGAACTTTTGGATTTAGTAAACATTACGAATCTATGTATATGCAATGTTAGCATAAGTTAGATTGAAAAAGGAAGTCAACGAAGGAAGTATCCACAGGAGTTGGAGAATTCTTAACATTAAACTAATTCTTATGTAAAGATAGGAGCTTGCAAGGAAAAAGAAGTTAGTACCTTAGGGATAAGAGAAAAGACCAAAATGGTCCGAATTAAAGTAATCAACAAAGTGGACAAGGTTCCACTAAAATCAATTAGATTATTGGAGTTTTGATGTGAAAAAGAGACCAAACAACTTTGGTATCTTTAAAAGTTAAAGGTGAGGAAGATTCCAAGCATCGGAATTAAGTCACTTGAAAAGTGACTGAGGAATAAAGAAATCTGAAGTGGTAAGTTAGGATGGTTTTACCAGAGGTTAAACATAGATTGATTTGAGTATAAGGTGAACTCACCTTCATGTTTGTGAAAGTCAACTTTTGTTTAGAAATGGAGGAAAAACATCCTTTTTATTAAAATGGAAAGTACATTTAGTAATGCATTTTAATGAGGACAAGTACGGCATTTTCAATATATTTTTTATAATATGCAATCTCAATCTCCATAGAAAGGCAACCCAAGAACAAAAGATTTAAAACAACAAAAACAGAAAAATAAAAAGCGCCTTGAACAAACTCAAATCTGCAAAAAACGTGGCAATGGTAGAGCAAAAATGGGGAATTTAATAAAGTTGCAGACCTTGCCAAGTGTTCTTCATGCCAAAATCTCTTCAATCGGGGTACATATGAGCAAGATCAAGCTACAAAATTTACAAAAACACTTGCAAAACTCATTTCGGGTTTTTTGATGCTCATTGCAAGTGAAAAATATAACAAATAACTTCAAAAATGCCTTTTACTTGCATTTCGGGTTTTTAGAGACTCATTGCAATTTTACATTTTGTCAAATAGAAGAAATCGGACCTTTTAGCTCATTTGACAATTTCATTTTAATAAAAATAGGTATTTTTAGACAACTTAAGCAAAATCGGAACTTTTGGAAGTTTTAGCAATTTCGGAACTTTTGGAAGTTTTAGCAATTTTGCATAAGGCAGTTAGGATTTTTTGGACATTTAGCAATTTTTGAGATTTTTTTGGATATTTAGCAATTTTCGGGATTTTTTGGAAGTTTAGCAATTTTTGGGATTTTTTGGACATTTAGCAATTTTCGGGATTTTTGGGACATTTAGCAATTTTGCTCTTAGGCTTAAATTTCCCTATTCTGCTGAGTTGCCTAAAAAACCCGAAATTGGTCAAAAAGACACTTAAAATGACTCAAAATTTCACGAAAACGGACGAGTGAGTGAAAAATGTTAGCCAAAAGGAGTATAGACCCAAAACTGAAATTTTCTAACCTTCGCACCTCGTAAAACGTGCCTTAGAAGAGAAAATCTTCAAATTTTATCAAAATTTTGATAGGTTATCCCAATTTTTAACAAGTCAAAAATGAGGGACAACAGGCTGGTAGGCAACGAAGCCTACACTGGGTTTGAGAATTGTAGTAGCGTTGAAGCAAGATGTAAAATTTTCACCTGCCAAGACCTTTCCCAAGAAACCAAAATGACTCAGAATGGAGATAGGTAAGATATTTATGGTCTTTAGACTCATGTGTTAAGACACAATAATGGGTTAACCTCCCGAGACGAGTTTAATCTAAACTGGATGATAACAAGAGGAAAACAACCCTAGTTTTCAACATTTGCACAAATTCCAGTGGGAGGACACCACATTGTGAAAATATAACCATCATCACCCCCTTCGCAACGGGGAAACCCCAAAATCCTTGCTCATTCCAAACCAAAACCACTTGAGCGGACAACTCAAGGGAAGAACGCCAAACCAAAAACCCAAAGGGCAACAAACCAAAACCAAAAACGAAACAAAACAGGAAAGCAAGCAGGGGAAAGCAAACCTAATCTAATATATTTACAAAATAGGTTCCAAGAGGGCACATGCATCCCTGTTTCCCTCCTTTCAAAATAGAACAATTTTTGTTCCCGCTTTAAGAAGAGTTTTATGTTTTGATTCGTTTTCAGGTTTTGTCATCAAATGAGATTATGCGATTTGCTTATAAAATAATAATAAAATTCTTTAGAAATCAAATGCTTTCACGATAATATGAAATGGATGCTATTGTATTTATTTCATCTCTAGAGTGATTCTAATAAGTTTCTATTCGGCCTGTAATAAATAAAAGCAATGTATTTTCAGCATTTTAATGAACTACGGATTCTGACCATGCATAGATGTGATGCTGAGAAAGTCACGGCTCACTAGTTTACCCTGAAAATCTTACTCTCTGCCGGATCGTCCCAGGCCTTATACATGACATATCGCCTCTCACGCTGCAGAGGCAGAGTGATGAAGAGAAAGGAGTGGTGCTCGCTGATAAAAAGAAAAGCACGTCCTTGCTGATATGGTGACGTAAAAGCGGCCCAGTACGACCTGAAAACCAGCAACAGCCGCTTGTCTGCAGGCTTTTCTTTTGATCTCAGAATGTCAAAGGTACGCTGAAGCTTCGTTCCCAAGTGCTCAGTTAGGAGCTTACGCGCGGTAAGAGCAAAGCGCTTCCTCGATGGAATTATACCGCTTCACGTAGTACGGCTGGCGTTTCATTATGCGGCCAGATCAGAAAACAACTCAACAAAGTACAGCCTTCTCAAATCATTACCAGTTCTCTCTGATATCAGCGCCTAAAGAGATGAAAGACCTCTGAATGCAAGATTCTTTGAAACTCTGAAGACTATGCTCTTTTCCCAAGCATGGTACGGCTGTACTGTACTAAATGGTACGGCTCCAGCCTGCAATAAATGATTTGTACGGCCCTCCACTTAAAATCTTCAGAATATCAATATAATAATCCCTCTGGAATGGTGCGCCCTGGTGCTTGGTGTTCTTCTGAACGAATAAGATCTCTGGTACTCTGTAGATCAATTACTATGAAGCTCAATAATTTCCTCTGGATGAAGAAATCCCACGACTGGCAATAAATCGGATGTTATTTCACATCCTCTGAACTGCTTCGAAGGAGATGGCTCGTTCTCCGACGATTTCGAGACGAAACCCTAAGGTCTCTGTGCTCTGGCAAGACTTGATCAATTCCTGATTTTTCCAAAATGTCATAATGGTTCAGAAACCAAGGTAAAACCCTTATCAAGCTGAAAAGTGCGATTTCCACCATAATAGGGTTTTAATTAAAATATCATATTTTAATCTTTTAATAATTCAAAAGTCTCCAGCCAAAATATTTTATAATATTTTAATTCTCCAACTGGCCCCTTTCTGATGATGGGCGCACCCCTCAAGGCAGGTAACTTAAATTATAATTTAAAATTATAACTTTATAATATAATCATTAAATAATTAATATTTAATTAATATAATTAAATATTAATAGCTTCCCTCATAAATCATCCGATTACGATCAAGTCACGATCTTGTGTTTCGAGTGATTCGGATCTTGCCAATCTCAAAGCTGCTAAAATAGCGGTGGTCCCACTGCTGCGAGGCCTAAAATGTAATTCTGCAAAAGGAGTCTCCTGAGCCCGAGCGAAGCCAATCAATCAGCCTACCAATGGGGCTGGAGCCCAAAGCGCCCGAAGCGACCCTCTAACCCTTTCGGTCGGTAGAAGCGAGTCTCGCAAATGCCAGCCTCCGTTCTGATGCTGCACCGCCAAAAGCAGGGAACAGCAGTCCGCCCTCCCTAAAATTGCTTGACCCCAAGCAATCTCAACTGCAAACAAACTCCTCGGAAGGCCCCAAAAAGAAAACTGTGTAATGTCCCACACATCTCGAACTATCTCCTGTAGCGGCATCAAACTCAACTGCGCAATCAATGCCTGGATCCCAAACCCAGCGTAAGAGTCTGTCGTGACGGTCCTCCTCAGGTTGCCACTGCGCTCTACTGCCTCCAACCTCACCATGCTGAGAATAGTGAAGTAAATCACTGGGACCCACCCACAACTCGGTGCCAACACTGTCTCCACCGTGATCCCAATACAATATAAATCTACATCCATCCGTCATGCAGAGATAAAAGCTACTAGAAGCATCTACTATCCTGAATCTCTCCCTGTCCTCTGCTAAACCCTCATGGATGTAATCACTGTCCGTGCCATCATGCCAACTAACACCATAGTCGCCCTGTAACCATGCACCTGTATGAAAAATCTGCAACATAGCCGTATCAAGCCCTGACGAATACATATCGGCATGATAGATGACTGACTGCTGCCCCTGCAAGTAATACTCCGCAAACTGCTGAGTCAAGTACCTGCATCTGCTAATCCCATCTTGTGAAGATGGTAACTCTGCACACAATAAGGAAATACTCCCCTCAACTGAACCGAGAGAATCACCCTGTGCACAAGCATGGTGCATCGAATCATGTATAGGTGGATCAAAGACAAAACTGTAAGCACTCCTCACCGTGTACACCTCATTTGGGCGCTCCCTCATGGGTTGGTTTGGGTGCGATGCCTTTTGGCACCAATCCAAACACTCGATCATCGCCCCAACTCAGGAACCCATGTCAAAGAGTACTAACCTCCGGCGTCAACTCGAGAGAGTGGGTTATCATAAGATCCACTTACCATCAGAATTCAAACAATGGATTGTTTCTGAAATTTGTACCAATCACTATCCACGATGGAATCTGTCCATCTAGTCAGCTGGAATAATAAATTTTGGCCCACTCCTAGGCTAGGCTCAGGCTGCGACCACCGATCAGTATCAGAATGAAAAGATTGATTTGCTTTCCGGAGAGGGAACAAATCCAACACCAAAGTCTCAATCTCCCATTTGGATGGGAACTCTGAATATCCATTGTAGAGATGATGTACTAGAAGTATCAAGATTTATCCACACAACTCTCCGGTGCTTAATCAGCTAACTTAACCATGTCACGGAACTATCCAGTGATCCCCACTTACACTGCATCACCTATGCTCAGCGGAACTAGCCTCCTACAGCGAGGAACCCGGGTGCAATGCGTGGCTCACTGCAACTCTCATCGAGTGCACTCATCCTATCTGTATCAACTGATCCTGTGACCGAGATGGAGGTAACCCCATCCTCAACATCTCCTACACTGCTATGAACCATGGGTGTATACTCCTCACCAACCACTGCCATGCAAGACTGCACGATGTCCAAAGGTGGTGAAGACTGTGCTAACCTCAACGCCACGGTAAGCCTCTCAATCTGTAACTGTGACTCCCGAAGAGCCAACTGGGTGCTCTGCAATGAATTCGCAGTCACCTCCAGCTCATGAGTGAGCTCATCGATCCGCTCCTCTTTTCCCCGCCATGCATCATAACAAATGCAATCCCACTCGAGAAGGAAATCTCTGTCTGCTAGTAGTTTTAGATAGTTTTGTTTCATCGTTCCAATTGCTTCTCGGAGTGCATGTATCACTGCAAGGGAAAAACCTCTATCACTGTGCTCATCTGTCGAAGGACTCCTACTGTAGGTAGTCAACATCTGACGAGCAACGTCAAAATGCTCAAGGGCGGTAGTAATCATAGTGTCATCCACATGTAGTTGCCCAACCAAATGATGAGGATTCTGAAACTCACGACCCCCATACAAGATTTCCGGTTCACCATATGCACTATGATATGACGCTGATCCGTCATCGCTCTCCTCATGATCTGCAGCATCGTGTGTGCTCTCAACCATGCACACCTCAACATCTAAGGTACTGCTGCTCTGTACCTCGAAGGATGGCTCAACTGGTACGGTAGAAGTTGCTGGTCTGACAGTATCCTCACACGATTCTACTCCGACAGTGACTGCATGCTCATCCAACGCATGATCCTGGGATTCCGTATCAACATATGAATCCTCTAGCTGGTTTTCAAAGGTCTGATCCGAAAAATCAGACTCGTCATAACATGAATCCTCAATACCAACTGCATCTGTAGTACCCAACTCTGGAATCTCTTCACGTGACGACTCCATAGAGTTACTTTGCACCTCTGAAACAGCTATTATATCATGCTCACGCAAAGTTTCACCATCGCTGTTATAAAAATCAGAAGTGGCTTTTAGGGCAGAAATTTCTTGAGTCACCTCCTGCAAAGACGATGTAGGTAGGCCATTACCCGTAGTTGTGCTAGTGTGCTTATGGATCAAATAAGCACTTCGATCAAACTCATCACACAAATTTCTGCCTACTTCACAAGAGACTGAAGATATCAAATCACTCCCATGAAGAATTGTACAATCATCAGATGTAGATTCTCTATCTTTCCCAGGTGTAAACAACTCACGAGCTGTAGTGAGATATTTCTGTTTTGCGAACTCCGTCTTATGGCCAAGACTCGGGTGCACATCCACGTAACTCACGAAAGAAAGTTTCTCTTTAATCTTCTGAGGTAGATTGCTATACTCCCGAAACATGCTAATCACTTCTCCATCTGTGCTCTGCGGTGTCCTGTCAATGTTAATCCTCCCACTAATCTCAGGTGCTTCTAACTGCCACTCGTTGTTCGCTGCCCTGAGTGTGCTGGCGAACAAACCCTCATACCTTTCACCTGATATAGCCTCAACGGGCTCCTGTCTCGTGAAGGTGGGCCTCGTAGGCCTATCCGCTGTCCGTGACACTGACCTAGGAGCTCTCCGCGAACCTGTAACACTTCTGTCGTCGTCACGAGGTGGTGACGATCTCCTCGGAGTATCCAGTCTCTGAAGTGCAACTGCCACCTGCTGTAATACACCATTTGACCGTCGTTGACCTGCACTAAGTTCTCTGAGTGCATGCAAGACCTCCGCACGGTTCTGATCTCTGTTATTGTAAGGAGTCTCTGTTCTAAGATCAACTGTTCTATCAGTCCTGTAATACCTGTCAGCCATGATTCCCGGCTGCCAGATCAAACCCTGGTGCCTGTCAACCAAAGTTCGCCTGAATAAATAAATACCTGGTAAAACCCTAACTGTTCCGGCTGCAGAAGACGGCTAAACCCTCAGGATGGCAGGATTTGGCTCTGATACCACTGTAGAAACCCCTATTTCCTCTAACTCTGAAATCTGACAATTTTGTTTAACTTTCTGAAGGTTTTTATGTTTTTGATCGTTTTTGGGTTTTTGTGCATCAAATGAGATTGTACGATTTGCTTATAAAATAATAATAAATTCTTTGAAAATCAAATAACTCTGATAATAACGGGAAATGGATGCTATTGTATTTATTTTCATCTCTAGAGTGATTACAATAGATTTCTATTACATGCAATAAATAAAGCAATGTATTTTCAGCATTTAATGAACCTGGTTACAGCCGCCATGAATGTGATGTGAGAAGGTACGGCTCACTAGTTTGCACAATCTTCCTCTGCCAGATGCGTCCCCAAATGCTCCCTTGACATATGCGCCTCTCCTGCTGAAGGCAAGTGATGAAGAGGAAAGGAGTGGTGCTCTGTGATAAAAAAAACGTCCTTGCTGATATGGTACGGCCTGTCACAGCAATGGTACGGCCTGAAAATAACAGCAGCAACAATAACTTGTACGGCTTTTCTTTTGATCTCCAGAATGTCAAGGTATAGGCGCCTAGATTTCCCAAGTGCTCCAGATGAAGACTTATGATGAAACAACGCTTCCTCTGATAGATTATGCCCTTCCACTAATGGTACGGCCTGGTACAAATGTACGGCCAGATCAGAAAACAACTCAACAAAGTACAGCCTTCTCAAATCATTACCAGTTCTCTCTGATATCAGCGCCTAAAGAGACGAAAGACCTCTGAATGCAAGATTCTTTGAAACTCTGAAGACTATGCTCTTTTCCCAAGCATGGTACGGCTGTACTGTACTAAATGGTACGGCTCCAGCCTGCAATAAATGATTTGTACTGCCCTCCACTTAAAGTCTTCAGAATATCAATATAATAATCCCTCTGGAATGGTGCGCCCTGGTGCTTGGTGTTCTTCTGAACGAATAAGATCTCTGGTACTCTGTAGATCAATTACTATGAAGCTCAATAATTTCTTCTGGATGAAGAAATCCCACGACTGGCAATAAATCGGATGTTATTTCACATCCTCTGAACTGCTTCGAAGGAGATGGCTCGTTCTCCGACGATTTCGAGACGAAACCCTAAGGTCTCTGTGCTCTGGCGAAACTTGATCAATTCCTGTTTCTCAAAAATGTCATAATGGCTCAGAAACCAAGGTAAAACCCTTATCAAGCTGAAAAGTGCGATTTCCACCATAATAGGGTTTTAATTAAAATATCATATTTTAATCTTTTAATACTTCAAAAGTCTCCAGCCAAAAATATTTTATAATATTTTAATTCTCAAATTGGCCCCTTTTCTGATGTTGGGCGCACCCCTCAAGGCAGATGACTTAAGTTATAATTTTAAATTATAACTTTATATTATAAACATTAAATAATTAATATTTAATCAATATAATTAAATATTAATATCTTCCTCATAAATCATCCGATTACCGATCCGTCTGATGCTGACGAACTCAGAAGTGATTCCGGATGCTGCCAATCTCAAACTGCTAAAAATAGCAGTGGTCCCACTCTGCCTGCAGGAACTGCTAAAAATAGCAATTCTGCAAAAGGTCTCCGAATGAGCCCGAACGAAAGCCAATCAATCAAAATTGCCAATCAGACGCTGAGCCAAGCGCCGAAACGACCCTCTAACCACTCAGTCAGCCGACGAGGGTCTCATGATAGGCCAACCTCACGTTTACTGATGCTCGCCAAAAACGGGGACATGACAGAACCTAAGACTGGAAATAATGCCTGAGGAATTGCCCATCGACTGGCAATGGGATATCCCTTCTTGTTCGTGTTCGTAGCTTAAATGCACTATCTCCCAGGATCTCAGAAGCTTGACAAGGGTCCAACCATGATTTGTCGATCCTTCTGTTCATAACTCCTTGATACTTGGCCAAACTTTCCAATGGTTCATTTCTTTTCTCCTCCAAGTGCATCAATTGAGACAGCCTTGTTTGAATCCGGCCCTCTTTCTTATTGACCTCTCCACATGCTTCCCCTAAAGTGACTTGTTGAATCATCCTTGGGACTTGCTCCAAGGAGATCTTACTCATGGCACCTATGTTTCCTGAATGGAAAGCCTCGTGGATTCTACATGAATGAGGTAATGACAAGTCTTTGATGGAGGCATTTTTTGTCTCTTGCTTTACACCTTTTAACACAAAATCTCTGAACATCCTTTCACTCTCATTCCCACTTGAGTCGTTTTCAAGCTCTCCAACATGAGGACTTCTTTCTTCATGGGCCTATATGAACCCAAATCAGTTTCCACGAACAAAACATCACTATTTTCACCACATTCTGTGATCATCAGTCTGAGCTGTGGTGTACTTACAATTTTTATCTGATTTGGAACTCCTCTCCAAGGCAACCACATGTGGGAGAAGTCAGTCACAATGTATCCATTCAATTTCCTTGCCCAATCTCTGCTCAATAGCATGCCATAACCATCTGGTATATCCACAACTGATATGTCGATGCGACTTTGAATTCTGGGATCCACCTCCAGCTGCATATGGATGTTATTCAATTCTCCTACAACTGGAACTTCAGTCTTATCCAGTTGGGTTACTTTCTTAGTGGTCAGAAGGGGAACTATACCTAACGCCTAACATATCTTCAAAGGCATGACATTACTTGATGCACCGGAATCGATCAAACAGTTATGCAATAACTTCCCGAAATTTCTAACTGAAACCAGAAATGGGGCTGGCTCATCCTTTCCCTGATAAAATACTACTGGCTTTTTCTTTTCATTTGTTGAGGCATTCTTACTTTCATGTTCTCTATCCAATTGAACTTGGTTCTCTTGAGCAACATTTTTCAGATTCTGTGTTTGCTCCTGTTTTTGCTTCTGCTCCGTAGGATTATTGAACCGAACTCTCTTTTTATCTTCAATCCTCAACTTTTCAGGAGTGTTTGAGGAACCTTGTACCATACCTACGAAGTTTTGAGGCTGCTGTGGAGCTTCCCAAGTGTTAAATGGTGCATAAGGCATCTCTTCTACTACATTCGTTTCCTGTGTTGGACAAGACTGTGTGACAACAGGAGGATTTCTTGGTGCATTGGTTGTTCCTTGGGATGTACTTCTCACAACTGGCGTTTCATACAAACTTCCCAAAATTGTATCTCTGACTTCTGAAATCTTCATTAGCTCATGTAGGGGGAGACTAACTTTCATCCTTTTGAATTCTTCTAGTACATAAGAGCCAAGTCTTTTCACGTCCTCTCTAGGAAGACTCTCCTTTTGTCCTTGCCCAGCTTGATGAACTGGCTGCTGAATAACTTGTTGTCCACTTCCACCTTGCGTAGCATTCTGCCGCCTGTACTCTGGAGAATCTCTTGGTAAACCCGGGTTATTGCTTGCGTCGGGATGCGGCAGAGTTGTAAAATTATTTGGAGGTACTGATGACGTCAAAGGTTCACGTTGTTGGTGATAGTTTCTCTGATATACTTTGGGAGCTTCACCTCTGATATATGTGCGCCTACCTTCTCTGAGCAATATCAAAGCTTATTCATTGCATTTAGATTTATTGTGAATTTTTTAGCATTTTTATAGTAAAATCATAGCTTTTCATGTTCAATGCAAAAACCTCAAAAAACACAAAAAACACAAAACTCTCAAAAACCATTATCTTCAGTTAGGGTTTGGGCAGAGAGTCACCTGGACTCTGACAGTGGTATCAGAGCACAGTTTTCCTGCCATCCTGTCTTTTTTAGTTGCTTTTTTAGAATACAGAGTGCTTTTTGGTTGCTTTTTCATGAGTAGAGACATTATTCATTATACCAAGGGTACCGGGACAGGTAGAGCTGAGGATTGGACAGGTCCACCTATTCTTGAAGGTGAGACAACGTCAGGAGTATTAGGTATTCACAGATCTAGCTCCAACAACAGCGAGAACAGTGTTGCAACCCTGATGGCAAACTGTGAGATTCCTACAGAGACACTTAGGGATTTAGGGAAAGCACATGCAGAGGGCGACATTACTGATGAGGAGTTCAGACGCATGCATGATAACATGATGGACATGATGTCCCAGTTGATGGGCACTATTAGGCAGTGTACTCCATCACAGCCACATTATATTCAGATTGGACAGTCGAGCAGGATTGTAGGGGTGGACCAGCCTTTGGCATCAACACCACGACAGCCATCACCGACCTATCAGGAGCGTAGGCCTGGACAACCTACATTCTTACCCAAAGATACCCCACCTCCGACTCCGGGGGCAGAGCAGCAAGGGCATCATCAGGAGTTTTAGCCGCATAATGGCATGTTAGTAGCAGACGTGACTAGGTTTCACGGTGAGTACCTATCATTGGCACCTAAGATTAGGCAGGCATTATCTTTTTATGAGTTTATGGATGTTCATAAACCTAGAGGAGGAGGCAGATTTGACCGTAGAGCTCCTCAGCATCAGCAGCCACTGCCACAGGTGAATAGGGATTTGCAGTATGTAGTTAGCAAGATCACCTTGCCATATTTTGATGGGTCTGATAAGACGTCAGCGAGGTCTTGGGTCTAGAAATTGGACAACTATCTATCACTGAGGCCTATGCAGGAGGACGAGGCCATTAAGTTTGCTACTTTGCATCTTGATGGACTTGCGCATGATTGGTGGCATCACGGCATGTACACACTTGGCCATCATGCAATCACTACGTACCAGGAGTTCACCAGCAGGCTCATAGAGCGTTTCGACAAGAAAGATCCAGAACTTTACTTCAGAGAGCTAGCTCAGCTCAGACAAACAGGTAGTCTGGATTCTTATGTTGGTGAGTTTCAGAGAGTTGCAGTCATGGTGACAGGCATTTCAGAGCGGAGACTTGTTATACTCTTCGTTGAGGGGTTGACAGAGCCGATGAGAGGTTGGGTCAAGGCATTCGATCCTCCTACTCTTCAGGAGGCGATGCGGAAGGCAAGGAGTATGGAGCTTGCTGCTCCGAAGAAACAATTTCAGCCTAAAACAAACAGCTTGCCTATTGAGGAGAGTCATACACCAGTTGCAGAACCAAAAAGGAAAACAGTTGCAAGAATTAATGATGCAACTCGTGATGAATTGAGAAGGAAACAACTTTGTTATTGGTGCAAAGAACCCTACAGCAAGGAGCATGATTGTCCTTTGAGACCGAAGGGCAGAGCGAACCGCGCCATGTGGGTTTACTATGAGGATGTTGAGTCTGAGGATTCAGACCAGCAGGTTGTTTCAGAACATGCAGAGGCCGGAATGCCTCTATGGAGTTTGGGCCCGATGCCAACTTGTCCCCGTTGGTATTATCTGCTAGTGTACGGGATGATTCATTCAGGTTTAGGGGACTAGTGGATGGACAGCGATGTATTGCTATGCTTGACACCGGAGCCACACACAATTTCATTGATGAGAGCTTCGTCAACAGATGCAGGCTCCAGACAGAGGACTTCGCTGGATTCAGAGTTCGGGTGGCAGATGGATATACACTCACTTGCACTCGACGAATTTGTAATCTCACCCTCATGCTGAATGATTATGAGTTGCAGGCAGACTTTTATGTAGTCAACCTGGGTGGGATGGATTTAGTGTTGGGTATGAGATGGCTTCAGGACATTAGTGTGTTCACCCTCAACTTGCCTAAAATGGAGATGAGATTTGAGGTACAGGGCAAGAAATATGTGTTGAGAGGGATTACAGATGGGAGCCTACGTTCTATCTCTCTCGTTAGTGGGAAGAGTAATGATAGTGTTTGGGATCCTACTTGTGCACTGGGATTTCAGACTCAGCTTTCAGAGAAGTTTTATAGTGAGTACACGGTGCAGAGTGTATATGGTTTCATGTTTGATCCACACATACACGATTTATTTTAGGTGCACAGTTCTGGTATGCACGTGCTTGATATGTTGGATGACAGTATATCTCGTGCAGTCTTAGGGAGTAAGTATTGCTTGCAGTTTGACTTGCTTCCTCCTGAGTTTCTTGATCCTATGACAGACAACACTGAGGTTGATAGGGAATGGTACTCTATTCTTGTTGATCAGTTGTGGGAGTTACAGGAGTCAGTTGTGGCCAGCGAGAACATTGTCCGGCACTATCCTTGGGATCCAGGTGGTGCAGTGCATCCGTATTTGCAGAGATTGCTTGAGGACAAGCAATTTCAGGGAGGGCGGACTGTAATGTCCCCATTCTAGCTGAGATTGTTTGTCGAGGAGTGAGCCTATCATTTTGATCCTCGTAGGCTGACAGATGTGTGCAGAGGATCAATTGAGGCAGTTACCCAGTGTTCTGGAGCTTCATTGTTGCAGTTGTTTCAAGTTGGGCCTTCGCAGAATCCTTCAGAGTGGTTTTTTCAGAGACTTTCTATTTTTAGAAAGTCTGACAGGCGGAAGCTGCTATTTTGGGCAGGGCACCTGCTTCAGCTGTTTAGCTCAGATTTGACCCAGTTCATCAGTGTGTTGGTCAGATGGAGAAATAACAGAGTATTTAATGGTTTATTAAATAATTAATGTTTTTGACTTTATATTAAAATCACTTTATTAATTATTTAAATATTTAATTAAAGGGGCATATTATAAAGTATTTATTATACTTTGTAATAAAGTGGAAAAATTAAAATAATGAATAAGTGATTATTCATTAATGAGATGCCAATTAATTATTATATTTTTCCTAAGTCTAGACAGGTGCATTTAATCATTTATTTAAGTGATTATTAAAAGGAGGATTTGGGTCAAAATTTTATGAGGAGCTATATATTCACAGTGAAGACAAATCGAACCATTATGATATGATATTCAATTTGTCTTCTATTTGCTCTGAGCATTGGAGTTTGCAAAACCTAGGGTTTCAGCAGACGAATCGATTTTGGAGAACGATACCTCTTCAGAATCTGACATACTGAGACTGTGCAATACCAGTTGAAGATTGTCTTCTTGGTGACTTCATTCAGAAGTTGCAGTTGAGCACATTGAATCGATTTCAGGAAGGATATTCAGAGAACTTCATCAGTTAACAGGGGCGACCTATCAGAGATTGATTTTACAGAGATCTGGCATCCTTTTTATTGGTCCGTACTATATTTATTATTGCTGCTGCACAGGCCGTACAGTTCTGTACTCTCAAGGCCGTACTTCTCTTTCAGGAAGGAACGCCTCATCTTTCAGCTTCTGTCAGTTGGATTTGGGTGCGCCTAGGGTTTACAGAGATCCAGTATTGACTTTCAGAGACTAGAGATCTATTTATTCATTTAACCATACAATCTCATCATTCCTTTAGGCGGCTGCAAGGGAAATCAGGTTTTTGAAAATAAATTCATTTTTTATTCATATGTCATATTTTGATATTGTAAATGCTTTGGATATTCAATAAATATGTGCGCCTACCTTCTCTGAGCAATATCAAAGCTTATTCATTGCATTTAGATTTATTGTGAATTTTTTAGCATTTATTTAAGTAAAATCGCAGCTTTTCATGTTCAATGCAAAAACCTCAAAAAACACAAAAAAACACAAAACTTGCAAAAATCAATATTCACAGTTAGGGTTTCGGGGTTGAGGATCACCAGGATTCTTACAGGTGATCAGGGAATATCTGATCAAGTGGAGAGATTTTCTAGTTGAGGATGCTACATGGGAGTCCGAGGAGATTTTACAGCATCCATAGTTGAGATTGCTTGAGGACAAGCAATTTTAGGGAGGGCGGACTATGATGTCCCCTTCCTAGTCAGTTCAGCTGGATTGTGGTTAGCCTATCATTCTGATCATCGTAGGCTGACAGATGTGTGTAGAGGATCATTTGTGGCAGTTATCCGGTGTTCGGGAACATTACTCTTTTAGTTGATTCAGGTTGGGCCTTCGTAGTCCTTCAGAGAGGTTTTTCAGATACTTACTATTTATAGTAAGTCAGGCAGGCGGAAGCTGCTATTTTTGGGCAGGGCACTTGGTTCAGCTGGTTAGCTCAGAGTCGACCCAGTTTGTCAGTTTGATGGACAAATGGAAAATAATGGAGCATTTAATGATTATTAAATCATTAATATTTTGACTTTATGTTATAAAGTCACTTTATTAATATATTTAAATATTAATGATTAGTGGCATATTATAAAGTATTTTTAATACTTTATAATAAAGAGGAATATTTATTGTAATGAATAATTATTTATTCATTAAAAGATGGACGCCATTTATTTAATATTTTTCCTAAGTTAAGAAGGGCGAATTTAATCATTTATTTAAATGATTATTAAAAGATGCTTGGGTCGAATTTTTGAGAGGTTATATATATATACTGCCAAGACAAATCGAACTCTTATGTTATGATTATTCAATTTGTCTTATTCTCTCTCTGAGTATTGGGGTTTGCGAACCTAGGGTTTCAGTAGACATTCGATTTTGAAGAACATTCCCTCTTCGAGATCTGACATACTGAGGCTGTGAAATACCAGTTGAAGATTGTCCATCAGCGTGGCTTTATCCAGAAGTCATACAGAGCTCACCGTGAAGTTTTTCATTTAGTATTTGGTTCTATTGTTCATCAGGAAGAATCGCCTTTAGAGAGTATCAGTGTTTTGCATCTGGCACATTTCCCAAGAAAAGGTACGGCTGCAATTAATGCTGCTGACATGCCGTACTTGCTGCAGAAAGGACATCTTTTCTCTGGCATCCAAAACGCCTATCTTCTGAGCCTCCAGTCTTCATTATCTTGGGCGCACTAGCAAGGGAAATCTATTTCAGCTGTTATCTGGGAACAAAAATCAAGATCTAAGCTAGGTCGTACATTTCTTCATTCTTCCAAGCGGCTGCAAGCAATAACCAGGTTCTTCTAATAAATTCATTTGTTCACTTCTTCTGTTCCGGGAAGCATTGTAGTTGTTCAATAATGATAATAAAATCATCTGCCATTGCTCTGGGAGTTATTTGATGCATTGCTATTTATTTATTAATTTAATTGCATTTATTTCTCAAAATCGCAAATTCCTTATTGCTGCAAAAAACCATCAAAAAATCATAAAATCTCAAAAACAAACAAAACCTTACATAATCAGTCAGTGATTGGGTTGAGAGACACCTGGTCTCTTACATATTGCAGCTGATAAAATATCCTGCTCTAGATAAGGTTGAGGCAGCCGAGAAGATTTTCTTTCTTCTCTTGCCACGTACCTCTTTTACCTGTCACTCATGAACCCCTACAGGCGGGTAGGAATGATAGCTCTGATACCACTGTAAGGACCCTTGCCAAATTTGTCCTCAATTTTCTAATTTTATGTTCAGGAATTCTATCAAACACTTGTCTTGCAAACTCTTCAACTGTTGTTTGTTGTTTCTTTTTGTATTTTTGATGCATATGATGATATCATGAACATAAAAGACCCAAATGGAAAAATACTAATAACTGAAATGAAAGGAGAGATGTAATGCAAAATATTTTCTGATTTTTCAAGAATATATAATGACTGTAAATGAAGTGCAGCTACACAAATGCACAGCTACAGCAATTGGTCATTTTTACAAACAATTGGCATGCAATTTCAAACTCCTTGTATTTGCTGATTTGTAGCTGAATCAATTACAATACTGTTCGCCCCTTTATGAGAGACACTATGCAATGCAAAATAATGACAAACCCAGACCTATTGGCAGCGTTATGATATGCAGTTTGATTATCAAATAAATGCAAGGTTACATCAAATTGTCACTGTATGGCAGTGATTACATCTATGACAGACCAACGACTTAGAGAAACAAAGAATGCCACTACAATGCAATGTCTATAACTGAAATGAGGAACCTGATTCAATGCTCTTGATAGAGTGATGCCAACAATGCCTAACCAAATCGACTTCTCCTAAAATCGTCTTATCTTGTGCCAAAAATGCAGCACCTATTCTCCTTGATGGCCTGCGATCCCTCTCCAAGCAAAATTGAATATTAATATGCCTCCAATCATCAAAATTGAACTAGATGTAATGCAAGATGCTGCCCCTTTGATTTATCCAGCAAAGTTGTCCTTCAATTGCTAAATGCGATTTGCCACAAACTGAAAATGCTCCTCAAGAAATTTATCCCAGCTAACTTTCTCAAATCAAACTTCTTATGACTGAAATTGTTCTTGAAAAATCTGGAATATCTTCTCCACAAATCAAATCCCTTGGCTCCACCAAAATTTGGTCATAGACCATTAAATTTTGCCCAAATGGAAGACTAAATTATCTCCCTCTCAAACTCCAGCTAGGGTTGATCTTTTCACAACCGAAACTAGTACCCTAGAGTATTCAAACCCTTGGGCAATGCAAGCATTCAAGCTCTCACCACACAGGTATGAAAATAGAATAACTCAAGACATGATGAAATGGCTTGCATTGAGCTCCTTATAAAGAATTCTCGTTCACCTTCAAGAAGCTTCTAGAAAATAATATTATTTTATTCCCAAGTGACTTTATGATATATTATTTATTTGTCACTTTATTAAATTAATTAAATATAAAGCTATCTTATGATATTAATTTATTGAGATGACTTTACAAATAATTAATTTAATATTTATTCCCTTATTTCTCCTATTTAGCCTTCGAGAATAAATAAAGGCTAAACAATTTCTGGGTGGCTACTGAGAAGGGGACATTAGACCATTGAATTGAATGACATTGATCCTTTTGATGATTGGTGTTGAAAAAGAATATAGTGATGTCATGATTACTAATTAAGATCTTGCTGAAGTGAAGAGAGCAACATTAAAACTAACAAAGTTGGATGCATTGGAGGAAAACAAAGAAATTTTTTTGGAAACAATGAGTTTTCATTTTGATAACATCTTACCTTCTATTTTGAGGCCCAAATTACAGCAGTAGAGGGAAGAGGAAGACATAGATAGTATTTGGCTGTTTTTTGACATATGCAAACAGTTATAGTGCTTTATAGAATTATTATTTATAATTTTGTTGTAATACAATGAATTGTTTGACATTGAAACTATGTAATCTCAAATTTGAGCATCTGAGGGTCATATGACATGTAATGCTTGAATTATGACAAAGTGATAATGAAATTGGACTTTTATGTTCTCTAAATGCATTAATTTCTGTTCTTTTTGCTGTGTTCTGCTGGAATTTTTGTTGAGTCTTTGCTAAGTCCTGAGTTCAAGTCAAATTTTTGGGCTGCCAAGTCCACACCAAGATTGCATTTTCAAACTATGGACTGTCAAGCACCAATGATTTTAGCAAGTATGAGAGGAAGTTGAAGGGACTTTAGGGGTAGAATGTGGAGGATAGACATGGAGCAATACTGATATATAAGAGCTCTAGCAGAGGCAACAAAGCACCACAGAAGTGGCATTGTGGATTGACATAGCAGGTTCTTAGTGAAGAGAATTTGAAGAAAAAACAAGTTTTAGTGGCAAGCCTAGAGATGGAGCTCAAGCAATTGAATAGCTTGGTTGCAGATTCACCCAGGTCTTCATTATCTTCAATTCGTCTCCCTCGACCCCTGCAGCATGACAATACACAAGTGCTACTTCCTCCAAAGGATGCTACACCTTTGTCAATCCTCCGGTGACTTATTGAGTTCAGCAGCGACACCAACTAGTTTAAAAGGAGTAAAGCATCATTTATGTCTATGTTATAGTTGCTCGGAAAAATTGCAGTTACCATCAAGTCTGCATGTGATGGATTAAAGCATTTTGTCTTATTATATGTGTAATTTTCATGGGAATACCATTGATTTCTGGTTAGCCACAGTTGTTTGTAGTTCGCTGGTTGGCAAATGGTTGGTCTGAATAGCACACCTTTTGGGCTGGCATTGCTATTTAAATCATGGACTTGGAATTGGTCAAGGGGTTCATTTGTGTGTGCATTCCCCTGATTTCCTTGCTGTTCATGTTTGATATAGTTTGCACACATGAATAGAGAGAAGTGTTCCAGACTTCCAGTTGTTTCCTATTAATTGTTTTTTTATATTTTCTTGCACTATTATATCTCTGCAATACAACTATCTGGTTTAACGTTACATACTACAACATTTGTATGCACCTTAGTGACCATCAGCATCTGAAATTAGAGTATATGATTATCATTCCTAATATATAGCAAACATTTCTATTGATAACAGAGCTGTCTGTTCTTAAGAACATCATGGGGAACTGTCGACATCATTTTCCCTTAAAATTAATCATAGATCTATATCAAACATCTGCACAAGCGTACATTATCTCACTTAAAAATGTAGAAGGTCAATGAATTTAACATTCAGTATTGTAACAAGTATTTTTCAATACCTGTAGGTACTTTAAGATATTGAACAATTATTGGCAATAACTAGAGTTCTCAAGGATGTGTGAAAGATTCCCCACCTGTCTACAACCTTCTTTCTGGTCTCTATATTTTTCCCTTTATTGATCCCCACTTCAACATGGTAGATATTCTTTCTACCAGTGATCTTCCTAAGGAGACTTATTTGCAGGAAATGAAGGTAAAAATGGATGGCGTTTTCCCTGTTAAATAGCTTTTAATATCTCTGATTCCTATAGCTTCTTGTCATCAGCAGACACCATTGATGATGAAACCATCCTTGTCAAGTTAGATAGCTAAAAGGAAAAGGAAAGCTTCTGACCATAATTCTCTTTCTTGTCTATGATGTAAGACAATGTTTCATTATTTGTAATATCAAGCTATCGACTTTCTGTTTGATACATGAACATTTTTTTGGGTAGAAGATTGGATAAAGTAGAATCAATAACTTCTGTACTTTTGTAGAGGAGAGATTGGCTTGGATTATGGGAAAGAATTATAAAGGTAAAGGTGAAGGTAGTTTTCTACCTCACTGCTAAGACAGACACAAATTTGGTGTATGAAACCCCCTTACACAAGCATTCCACAGGGGATTGTTTTTCCATTTATGTTATATTTTTGTTCAAGGGATACAATCCTATCCCCTCTGGATTCAAAGTTGTGATCTCCACTATGAAGTACACATGCCTTCACCATCAGGACCCTCAAGCTGTACCATATGCCCTCACTTAGATGCAATATACAGCTGGTTAACAGCCACTTAGCACTGTACAAGATACCTCCTGTTAGATGCAGGCACTTATTCCAATGGCATCGTTATGGTTTGGGACAGATGAGGAAAGATGATCATTTATAATATTAGTTTTGCATCCAAATCTCTAGTTTGCTACATCCTTCTGCTATTTATTTCTTGGAGTTTCGTTGGGCGTACTCTCCTTAGAGGCACTGCACATATTTAGTAACATCATGAACACATTATCTTGTTATTTGTTGGAACTAATAAATGTTCAAAATTTTGGGGGTAAACTTTGTTGACAGATGAGTAGAATATTTTGTGCAAGCAATTTGTGTTTTTTAGGTTCTTAATCTCAAAAACATGATTACCTCATATAAAAGTATCAAATCAAGAGGAAGTAATTTCCAGCATTGTGTGCATTCATCCATTCTTTATAATATTTCGAAAGCAGTTATATCCTTATGTAGGAACTCGAGTGACCAATATTGATGCAAAAGTGAAATGTTAAAAAAAATACCTTTTGAAGATGAGTTTTGGTATAAATGCCATTATGATGTTGGCCATTAGTGTTACATTTTATGACTTTTTTCTTCTATTATCTGATTATGTTCATACTAATTCTTACCAGGTAAATAGTGATTCACTTATAGTCACAGATATTGATGGGAACGCAATACAGTCACAGCTTGTACAAATAAGCAAAACTTCAAGTAACTTAAGGAGCTACTATTTGATGGCATATTTAGGTGTGCAATCAAACCAAACACCAATGTTTTGGCTCGTATTCACTGTAACTGTTCCTCCTCTTGGTTTCAGCACCTATGTTATCTCAACTTCCAAAGGGAAAGGTCAGCATTTACTTAAATATTTTCTTAAATATTTTCTTAACAATCTGTTTTCTAAAATCCAGATCTGTATTTTCAATAAATGAAATTGTTCTGACAAATTGCATTGTAAATTATAAGCACATTGGATAGTAATGTAAAATCTACTCTGTACATGACATTCACAAGATTATAATCTAACATGGAGTTATCAGCAAGTTCACAAAGTAATATTCATGCTCTCTTACCTCTATATTTACATGCAGGGGGAGAAGCCACTATTTCAACCATACAAATGCCAGAAGTAACCAAGAATGAGACTATAGAGGTTGGGCAAGGCAATTTGAGATTGAAATTTTCTACTTCAACTGGATTGCTTGCTCATCTACAAAACCATGGGACAGGAGTAAGTTCTGTGATTAATGGACATAGGGTGCAGTGCATTATGCCTCGTACTCACATCATGATGTGAGGCAAAGATTATAGTTTTATTAATTTGGAAGCTGTCTAAGTTATGATTATCGATTTCTGAGTCTCAGATCTAAATTAGGTTTTTCCAGAAACTATAAACAAACATGGCATTAATTTCTGTCTTATGTATCAAATATTTTTTATTAAGTTTCTAAATAGGGGACTCAACCTAGATAAAAGAGGATATACATTGAAGATTAATTCTGCCAAAATAAAGAAAATGCAGTAATTAAAGCCTGCTCTTCTGACTTATCATGGAAGCATATAACCCATAAATAGACTTTCTAAATTCTACCAAGAAAGCTGCTTTCGACTAGCAGCTATAGAGCAAAGTTAACAGGACCATGAACCTTAATACTTAGAGATAACCTTACCCTTTTACCAGATAAAACAACGTAAATCTCGCCTACCATATTTAACTATATACAATGTGCATCACTATACACTTCTCTAAGCAATAACACTATAAAATTTTGTGATTGTATTCAACTATCAAAATGAAATCTTCCTTGCCTGATATTGGGATTTGAAAAAAACAAGTGATGTAATAACTAATAGCCACCCTTAACTTTTTTTTGAAAATTCTTATTAGCTCAACAATAGAAATTGCTAATCAACTTTCCTTCCCACTTTTTGATCACCAATTTCCCAGTAAAAGTGGGCGCCAGTATCCGGATTAATTGTCGGGGTCGCCGCGTCGTGGTAAATTGCAAAAGATCGGATCAATCAAACCTGTGATTGGGCATTGGAAAGGGGCTCTTCTTCACTGTTTGACCCAAGAGGATTGCTGCTACAGGTCTACATATAAGGTCTGAAGGTTACTGATGTGGATAGAGGAGCATTTCAGTCACCTACAGCAGCAACTTCACTTCAGTCCTCCATTCACAGAAGTTCCTTATGAAGGAACCCCAACTCCTCCTACAATCTACTAATCACTTTACTTTCTGTAACAACCTGATCCTTTGGTAAAGTAAAATTTCCATAATTTACATCCTACAAGTAAGTAAACATGTTGACATGACATTGCAATAAAATTTTTCCTTTTCTTTATTGATAAAACATGAACAAGTTGTCATATCAATTTACAATAAAGATTCAATTTCAATATAATAACTTCACAAGTACATGAAACAAGAATACATGCCTTAACTAACATAGCTCCAATGAGCTTTTGAACAAATAGTAGTAAGAAGGTCCAGGTTCCTTTCCTTTCAAATCTTGGTACATCGGCCACTTGCTATGGAGGAGAAACATCACTTGGGCGCTTTTTCGCCAACCACAGACTTATAATGCGGTCCCCTGCACATCCATTATTCAATAGATGGCCCTCCCTTCGAACGAAGAGATTGGTAGGGTATCCGTTAACGATTACCAACTAAGCATAGTGTTGTGTCCTACACAACTAGAACCTTGCTATTTCACAATTTCGAACTAGTACAAGGATCACAATGAACTGACAGTGTAGTCTCAACTATCTTACACCTAAGTGGATGTCGTACATTTCACTACTTTGGCCAAAGTATTCTCATTTAGTACTTCGAATGAAGGTCATCTATCCTAAACACTACTCAGGGCCGATTTGACTTAGGGCTATCTTACACTACGCATAGGCTTAGTCTTTCACTGGATTATCTATCATCCTAGACTATCCTACAACAATCTAAACTATTAGAAATGAATCAACATAACAAGTATTTCTCATAATCTCTCCTATACTAGAAATGTTTATCCTAGGAGTCTCTCAAGCTTGCCTCAGTTAACCTGACAACTTTAAGCTGACTGAATATACTTGACTCGTGTCTTCTTTTCGATCCTAGTATATATATTAACTAGTAAAGCCATATTCTCCTCATATGGAGTTCATTCAGTTAATGCAATTTCTCACTAATATGCATTTTAAACCTCCTCATAAATTCCTTCACATAAATTCACTTCTTTTGCACGAATAAGTAAACATAGTTCATTTTCCCTATAAACTAAACTTCATTCAAGAAACGACCTTCACTCTTTGCACATACAACAAACACAAGAAAACAATATATTTCAATTAGAATTCAAAATTGAAAGATGAAGAATGTTTCATGCTTGTTTGTGAACTTTCCTTCAAATGACGCAATCCCATTCCTTCTCTTAACAAAAACCCTCAATGTGGATTGAATTCTCACTCAGAAATAGACTCTCAAATGATGAATATACAACTATATTTGGATAAACTTAGAATGTGATGATAATATATTAGTATTTCCTCTGTTTTTATCACTTAGAAATGTATATGATTTCAGAATAAAGAAATTGTGGAACAAACTCAGACAATAATAGAAATTCGGATTTTGCAAGTGTAGTATGAAGAATGTACTGGCGGCTATATATAGAGTCAAAAACCCATTGACTTCCACTTCTCCAGGCATGTAAATTGCCAGGACTGTATTTTTGAATATTTCAAATGACAAGTGGCAGATTTCTACTCACATACTCAGCACTTCAAGAGGTGATTCGACCTCAGGATTTGCCAACAAGTTGAAGAATAATTCAATTTGCACATGATTAAAATGAAGAAATCAACATCTACAGGTAGATTACTAGAAATGGCGCCAATTGTGTGATAATTCATAAATAATCATGGTCGTGTGGCAATTCTCAAGCTTTCACATTTTATTTTTCTAAAGTTTCAATAGTAAATGAATAAGTATTTCCTCTTCATAAGTTTGCGTGATTTATCTCCCAAAACATAAAGTTCGATTCAAATAAAGTGATTTGAATAAATTGCATATAAAGCATTGATATAACTTCATTTGATTTAAATCGGTTTCCATAGTTCAATATTCGATATTTCATGAATTGATTTATTCATTGATTTTCATAGTTTGAAATAAAGTCTTCATTTAAAGACTTAACCATGAGATATATCGATTCCTAATTCATTTCAAAATAATTAATATATATATATATATATATATATATTTAATTATATATTTATATATTTATATTATAGTTTTATTTACTTTACCATATATATATATATTTAAATATTATAATTTAAATATATTTACATATATATATATATATATGTTGGCGTTTAAATTTGCACCTCTGGAATGCGTATTTGAAACGGACAGCTATGCACAGATAAACTGCTCTTCAAATTAGGAGGGGAAGCTCCCTCTTGCTGATGGTGTTGAAAGAAAGTAAACTAAGAACTAAGTTGCCTATCTTTTTGATCAGCTTAGAGCACAAGGTTTATTAAACACAAACGCCGCAGCTGAGATTTTCTGCTTTAAGAACTTTCAACTACGACTAACTTAAACTAAAGATGTTTCTAACTTCTTGAGTAATACGCAGAGCAAGAGAAACTAGAAATGAACACTTCAATGTAAGTTGAAATCAAGTTCATAAAAGTAGAACACAAATAACGGAAATTTGAGATGTTATATCAAGGCAAAGGAGGCTCATGATTTTATTACTCAAACTTCTGGAACAAAACTTACTTCTAACATGCCTAGAACAAGAAATTGCAGCTAAAGAGGCTTGCAATCTTGTTCTTACACAATACGAACAGAAATTACAATAACTTCTTGTTGGCTAAAAGAGACTCAACAATTGGCTATCATAAAACAATTGAACAACACTTGAGTAACAAATAGAAGGCACAATAGGCTCAGCGTTTTGTTATCACTAGCATGGTTCTAACACAAAGTGAACTGACACTGAATAACAGCTTGTTGGCTAAAAGAGACTCAGCAATTTTCTATCACAATAACCGTTAAAGAAAACTAATGAGCAAAGGCTCTTATTTATAGACAAGCAAAGGAGTAGGGAACCCTAAAATCTCCTTGTTTTCACAATCTAGGGCTTGCTCAGCAAGCGAGCTTTATTTCTAAATCTAGAAAGAAGATAACATCTAACACCTAAGAAAGCAGAAAAAGTGGGAAACGCCAACTATTACATTTTATCTTCTTTCTCTTCTCAAAGAATGGATAAGAATTATTCCAAGAATAAAAAGAAAGCGGGAAGAAAGCTGCTTTAAAGCTTGATCACATCCGCTAGAAAATTAGAAATTGTGTCCCGGTTCGGTGCATCTATGCCATCAATAGAAAAACACTGCTTTTCTAAAATATCTTCACCATCTGCAACTGACCTAAGGAAATCTTCAACCTCATTGGTCGCCTTTTCAAACTTTGCTGACATCATGGAAGTGTGACTTGGCAGAGTCTTATGTTTTTCTTTCATCCACCTCTGTGCAATCTTCTTACTGTACTTGTCTTTGTGCATTTCCCATATCCTCTCACATTTTCCCTTTGAGATAGTGACACTTTCAGGCCATGGGGGAATGGAAAAACACTTCTCGATCATATCAAGCTTCAAATTGCAAATCAACCTGCCATCAATTGACTGAATCTCCCTTGTAGCTGAATTGTAATGCTTGATGCAAGCGATTACGAACTCAAGACTTTGAACTAATATAGGGATAGACGCTGCTACGAAGAGTCCAAAGTGTCCCAGGTTTCTGATTGAAGTGTTGCCTGCGGTCTCCAAAGCGTGTAGATCGAACACCGGCTTAATGTGATGCAAATTTGTCTAAGCTGTTTTGATGTAATTATGATAGAGAGCTGATTCAGTCTTGAAAACATTGGGAGTGTACTCCATTTCGGAAACCTTGAAGAATGACTGTAAACTCGCCTAGGTTTAGACAAGTTTTGAGCAACTTACTATTTTTAGAATGCCGATTTTTCTTCGTCTAACGGACAAATTTTTGAATTTTTTTTTCTAAGATATGGGTTTTGCTCAGAATTTCGTTGCAAGACAACCCAGATCGTCCGTTTTCGAAAATTTTGAATTTATACTGAAAAAGCAGCAAACCCTAATTTCTTTAATTTTTCACGAAAAAAACTAACACCTGGGTTTTGTTCAGAATATGATTAGAAACGGACCTAGTTGATTAGATTCGCAAAACCCTGATGACTGTTCGAAAAAGCAGCCAACCCTAGGATTTGGAATTTTCTTGAAAAAAGCTGTGACATGGGTTTTCTTCAAAAGACTGATTTGAGAGGACCCAGATGATTGAAAATTGAATGCACTGAAGATTTCACTAACATGCAAATAAAAAGCAGCTGCTGCAACTTGATGAAGTTTTGAAAATTTCTTCAGAAGAATGAGGTGATAAGACCCAAATGGCTGAAAATTTGAAAACCTTGGCCTTCTCCTTGAAAAATTTGATCTTCTGGATGAAAAAGCATGAAAAAGCAAGGGTTTATGTTGCTAATCTGAAAATTTTGATGAATAACCAGCAAACTTGAGTTTTTGAATCATAAAAATTCTTCAAACTTGCTGCTCCAACTTTCTCCTTTGAATGCTACCTGCAAAAATAATGAAAATTTCATGAAAGAAAGGTGTTAAATAGACTTAGGGTTTTGAAATAGGTTTTCTTTCTTTTTCTTTCATCCTCAAAACCCTAAAAATCTCTGTTTATTGAACTTTGATGTCCTCATCTCCTTGCAATTTTGAAATTTCTTGAAAATTTTGCAAATTTCTCTAACGCATGAGAAATTGGGTGCCCTTCTTGGCTAGGGGCGCCCACTTCAAGCAGTGTTAGCCATTTTTTTGATATTTTCAACTTCTCACAACTTTGACCCCCTACTTTGACCTCGATTTCCGGCTTGCAAACTAATCTGATGAGCGAGCTGAAGGATTCATCGCGGATCCTGACCCTTTCTGAGAAGATTGTTCTGGAGGCGTCTCTGGCTAAAAACTTCATTTCGACCTTCAAATTCATGGGAGCCTTTCTCTTCCAGGGGCGCCCATTTTGTCCAGAGTTAGCCATTTTTATGATTTTTAATTTCTTCATTAACTCCTCTTCTACAGATGATCTTGTCGAATCTGGTGATCCGGGCATCAGATTGACTGATGATTATGCTCATTGCGAAGCTGAGAAGATCTTAAGATAGGTCTTTTGGGAGAGACTTCATCAAACAGTGAGTTTTAAACCTTCAAAAGCTTGGGCACCCTTCTTGGCTGGGGGCGCCCAAGTTCACTATGCTTAGTCATTTTTCATAAATTTTCACCTTGCTTCTGAATTTTGAAACTTCACTCTTGTTTCACCCTATGTTCAACCTCTCGTATCTCATGACTGCAACCTCCGATTGACGTGCTGGATTTCTTGTTGGAGAGCCTGATAAACTATGAAGAAATCATGTTAGAGTCACATATGCAAATTCATCTGTTTTTCCGCTTGAAAACTTGGGCGCCTCTTCTCTCCTGGGGCGCCCAAACCTTCCAGACTTAGCCATTTTTGATAACCATCCTCAAGTTTGAAACCTTCATTTTGTATGTTCCTCTTTGATCTGAATCTACTGGAGATTGGACAGTCGGATGATCTGACAGAGACAGGCATGACGAAGCTAGCTAAATACTGAAGAGATCGAGCATATTCTCAAACCCTAACTGTTGAGTTAGGTACTCCAAAAAGCTGGGCACCCTTCTTCACCAAGGACACCCAAGATTCCCAGACTTAGTCAAATTTTGATAATCTTCATGTTTTCCATTCTGACTTCAGTTTGGACCTCCTCTGTTCGGCCTCGAATCCTGGATAACTGGATGATATGTTGATTGCACTGTCAGACTCGCTGCAGAACTGTAAAAGAACTGAGCAACTTTGGTTGGAGGTGTGTTGGCGTTTAAATTCGCACCTCTGGAATGCGTATTTGAAACGGACAGCTATGCACAGATAAACTTCTCTTCAAATTAGGAGGGGAAGCTCCCTCTTGCTGATGGTGTTGAAAGAAAGTAAACTAAGAACTAAGTTTCCTATCTTTTTGATCAGCTTAGAGCACAAGGTTTATTAAACACAAATGCCGCAGCTGAGATTTTCTGTTTTAAGACCTTCAATTACGACTAACTTAAACTAAAGACATTTCTAACTTTTCAAGTAATAAGCAAAGCAAGAGAAACTAGAAATGGACGAGGTTGATTTCTGAAAAAATACTTCAATAAACTCTCTCTCAACAAACATCTACACACTTCAATGCAAGTTGAAATCAAGATCATAAAAGTAGAACATAAATAACGGAAATCTGAGATGTTATATCAAGGCAAAGGAGGCTCATGATTTTATTACTCAAACTTCTGGAACAAAACTCACTTCTAACATGCCTGGAACAAGAAATTGCAGCTAAAGAGGCTTGCAATCTTGTTCGTACACAATAGAAACAACAATTTGCTATCACAACACAATTGAACAACACTTGAATAACAAATAGAAGGCACAATAGGCTCAGCGTTTTGTTATCACTAGCATGGTTAAAACAAAGTGAACTGAAACTGAATAACAACTTGCTTGGGCTCGCAATTTGCTATCACAATAACCGTTAAAGAAAACTAATGAGCAAAGGCTCTTATTTATAGACAAGCAGAGGAGTAGGGAACCCTAAAATCTCCTTGCTTTCACAATCTAGGGCTTGCTCAGCAAGCAAGCTTTATTACCAAATCTAGAAAGAAGATAACATCTAATACCTAAGAAAGCAGAAAAAGCGGGAAATACCAACTATTACATCTTATCTTCTTTCTCTTCTCAAAGAATGGATAAGAATCATTCCAAGAATAGAAAGAAAGCGGGAAAGAAAGCTTCTAGAAGAAAGCTGCTTTAAAGCTCTATCACATCCGCTAGAAAATTAGAAACTATGTCCCGGTTTGGTACATCTATGCCCTCAATAGCAAAACACCGCTTTTCTAGAATATCTTCAGCATCTGCAACAGATCTTAGGAAATCTTCGACCTCATTGGCCGCTTTCTCTAACTTTGCTGACATCATTGAAATATGACCTATCCTTCCGCCAACTGGATTGCAACTGCGAACAACACTCTAGAATTGATCCTGCACTTCATCAAGCCCGACGTAGGAACCATCCTCAAGACCGTACTGAGAAGGAATCTCTGTGATGAACTCACTGATGAAAAGAAGAGCTTCAATCACCCTTTGGCTGTTGGCGATAAATTCTTCGGATATCCTCTCATAAGTTTTAACTTTGAAAACATGACGCTCTCTCCAAGCAAGGATTTTTCTCTTATGTTCTTTTGAAACTGCTGAACCATAGGTTGTGTCTAAATCAGCAATAATGATCTCATGCCTTGGTCTTACTTCAGCCAGTGTTTGTTCAAACCCTTGGATACCTTGACGTAGCTCATGGGCACTTTCTCTTAACTGGAACATCCGTGCCAAGACCTCCTTTCCTCTGACAATGAAGCTCTCGATCCACTCCTGAGTTTCTTTCCGACATATGACCAGCTGTCTTAACTGTTGATGATCAGCTGGTGTCTCTAAAATTTGGGGCAGCAACTGGGTTGCCTGTGAAGAACCATGGACAAGGTTAGAAATATAAAGCCTAAGCTGCTGATTTTCAGCCTTGAGAGCTGCCTTGTCTTCTCCATCCTTAAGCACTCTTTCCTGAAGGTTTTCAGACACAACTCTGAAAAGACTCACATCTGCAGGTTTGGTATATCTACCAAGATTAGCCTTGACCATGACGAAGTCATCCATATTCACCTCATCCATGTTCTTGTCTTCTGGGGGCAATGCAGTCTCCATGACTATCTCGTTATCAAGATTCCTATCAAAGTGAACTTGCTTCTTTGCTTTCTTCTTAGGAGGTTCCTGATAGATGTTATCGAGATCATCAACACTAACCTGATATGAAGGCCTTCTTCTTACCCTTCCTAAGGAGTTCTCAAGCCAAGACACGGTAGTATCTTTACTAACTTCCTTAGGAGGTACAACTGTAATTTCCTCGTCATCTTCAATATCAAGGTCAATGTGAATCGGTGAAGAACTTGTCAAAGGTACAAAAACATGTGTCAAAGGTGGCTCCTCTGTTTCTTTCTGAGTTACGGGCTCGTCAGGAGGAGCTTTTTTTTCAGCTGTAGGTTGCTCCTGTATGACTATGCCTGAGAAGTCCAACCTTCGTTTTACGTTTTTATTTGATCTACTACCTTTGACGCCTTCCTGAGACTGACTTTTACCCTTTCCTTTTGACTATGCTCTGGAAGAAGAGGGAATTGTCTTTGGTGGCTCTGCTACTGGAATGGAGTTCTTCCTTTTAATGATTAAGAAAACCTTGCTATGCTCAAGGACTTGTCTTGTCCTGTCTTCAACTGAGAGTGACTCTTTATTAGCCCAGTTAACTTGTGGTAGGGGCTGATCTTCAATTCGCTTTTGAGTATACATCGGGAGAAGCACATCCTCGTCATCATCTGATAACCCTTTTATGTCTTCATTTAAACAGTCCTTCATTTGGTGGAGAGTAAGCCTATTGTAACTACGTCTCCGCACCTCGAACTCATCTATACAATTAGCCCAAAAATCTTCAAGGGCGGATATATGATCATAGTTCTTCTCAAGTCGGCCAGCGTAGACACCATGAGGATCAAATGATCGTCTCTCGCTGTAAGACTTGAGGCTGAGTTTATCCAACTCATCTCCCATTGTCTTTGCATCTGTGGCAGTCTTGCATGTATAAACTCCCAGCCCTAATGGAAAATGGATGGAGGGTTTCCTTCTGTTCCTCAAGACTGTGTGGACATCGTGTGCTTGCCTCAAGAATTCCATGAATACGACCTCATCTGACGGATACCTTTTTAACATGAGCGGGGCACCTGAATAGCCATAGACCCTGAGATAGGTGAAAGTAGGGAATTGTATGAACCAATCCGCCCACTCCGCCATCGCAGCCCTGGCAACTGAAGAGATGCGGACGTGTAATTCGTTGTCTAGGTCCCGCACCGTGTACATCAAAAAGGCCTTGTTCACTCTTTTATAGTGATGCAGTGACTTCGTGAATTCCAACTGGGGATAGTAGTTATATATATGTTGTACACTCAATGATCCCTCGGTGTTCAACCCTCTGAATTGAACTTGATAGGCCACCAGGTAGACTAGGTAAGACACCATATGAAACTCATGAAATTGGAAGTATTCTGTTATCTGTTGATGTAGGCTGTCACTGATCAAGGTAGGCCAATCGTAGAACTCGGTTTTCTTCATGATGTGGGGTATGGCATAAAACATCCAAGGCTGAAACTTGGTGGCGTCTTCTGAGCCAGTTACCTTGTTGAGCAAGGTGATAATGATAGCAATTTCATCCTTAAACTCTCCTCGCCCGACGTTCTTTGGAAAAGTCTTATGTTTTTCTTTCATCCACCTCTATGCAATCTTCCTACTATATATATCTTTGTGCTGTCGGAAGAGATGGGCGCATCCAATGATGAAGATATTAAGATCTTTTCCCATTCGCCATTTCAATAGAGCCCACGGAAATGATATTCGGTTGAGCAAAATAAACCCAAATTGATGTCGTCCGGATATATCTTCAAGTTTTGTTCCGTTTCGGGCTCTTAATTGTCAAAAGGAGGTTCGCTTAATACTACTGAACATTGCCATTGTAATTTCGTCACCATTATTGGAGAATTGGGGTGCCGCCGAGCTAAGAAATGATGATAGGATTTAAATTCGACTAGAGCTCCCTGAAGTTTTCCGTCACCATTAATGCAAGATAAAACCATTTTTGGGGCTATGTCCAAACATGGTGAAGAATACTGATAGTTTCCATTCTCATAATCCAGATACAACCAAACATTCGATTCTCAGACATGTCCAGAGAAATGCCCCCAATCACAGTATAAGCTTCGCCACCTTCCGTTGAAATAACGGATTTATTTTAAACAAGACTTTATAAAATGAAGCAAATATTTATTAATAGCCTTTTATAAAGTCCCAAAACATTAATTAATTAAATATTCCAAAAGTCATATATATATAAATAAACAAATAAGACTAATTGGATATTTAATTAATTAATTCTCAATTTGCATTTAGTGCTCCAAAAGGGACGGGGACATCACATTTTGAGGGTGTGAAATATCACCTGAATTATTGCAGTTGGAGGAAGTCACTTCAGACTTTCTATTTGAGCATCATTGTAAAAACTTTGTGGCCTTTGGCCAAGTTTTTGTATAATTCGATTGGTGCATTGTTGGGGACATTTTTGGTGTTGAAGTCTTCACTCATTTTGGCATTTTGGAGGACGACTTTTCATTGGAAGGAATCTGATTTTTTATATCAGAAAATTATAGTCATCTTATGTCTGCATATTAGAGCCATGATTTTTCATATATCTTCTTCTTTTGGCATCGATTCTCCAAGAAGGTTGCAGCATTACATTCTATGGTGAATGGAGATGATGTTTCATGCACTTTGAAGGAGGTTTGCAGCATAGTTGGAAAACTCGCCCCAACAAAAAACTCGCCAAGGGAAAAATTCGAGAGTTTTTTAAAACTCGGCAAAAACTCAGAAAAAACTCGGCAAAAAACCCGGGAAATGAAAAAATTGCTTAAATTTCATTAAAAACACATTTTTTTTGCAAAATTCAATGACAAGATGAATCCAATGAATCCATAAATGAGTACAAAAGTGTTTTCTATTAATTTTGATTGACTTTAATGTAAATTGATTACAAAATCGCATTCTCATGCGGAATCCCGATGGCCAAAAGCCTGAAAGTCTGATACATGAAAACAGTAAAACTAGAACTAGAAGCAAATACTAAAGAACAACTAAATACAATATGCTAGGCTTTCCTCTTCCCTAGTCTAGCAACAACTAGGGAAGAAGGGAAGAAGTGGTGGGTCCTGTTGCCCAATTTTCACCCACGGGCTAAATCAGTTGGGCAATCTATGCTTCAAGTGTTCATAAAGGCCAAATGGGGACATTGTTGTGCAGGATTAAATCATACATCTAATGCCAAGTCACAGGGAACTTGGTTGAAAAGCATGCCTCAATCAAGTTTGGCACAAAACTTATCAGAGAATGGAGTCGGCAAGACCCTCTTGTTGTCTTGCCGACTAGCAGTGCCCTCTATTTGTTCAAATGCACCGGTCGTCAGGGAGTTCGGGTCGCCATGACTCTTTATGTGTCTCTCCACATGGGATGTCTCACCGAAGGTAGCTCACAAGGTTTGCGTCGGGGAGATGTTTGTGTTCGCAATGATGTCTTGGTGACCAAGCACAAGTTTCGGCGAGATGGAATGATCTTTGGCAAAGGGTCTGGCCGACAAGCCAAAGTCTCAGCGAAGGAAATGAGCTCGAGGCAAAGAAAAATGAAGTCGCCGTGAAGTCTCGGCGAAAGCAGAAGGTCCTGCCGAAGAATGAAGGGCCTCGGTATAGTGTTTTGCCTTCGGCAGGAGGTCTCGCCGACATATGGGTGGTCTCGCCAACTGAGGGCACAACGGTATAATAATGGAGGGAATTCGCCGAGAGGTCTTCTTGACTTGCCAGTGTCTTGCCAAACGAAGAGGTGGAGCTCGTTGTGACAGCTCGACGACCGAATGATGTCTCACCAAAGCGGAATGCCCTTGGTGTAAGGTCTTGGCGAAAGAGGGAGGTCTCCCTGAAATGTTGCGAGCTCGCCAAAAGACAAAGGAGCCTGGCGAAAGGTTTGGCCGACAGGCCAAGGTCTCAGCGATAGTATGGGGGCTTCGCTGTAAGGTTTCACCGTCGGGGTGAGGTTTCGCCGAAGTAAAGCGGCGTCGGTGAAGGGAATGAGCTCGGCATGAGGTCTCACCGATAACGAAAAGGTCCCACCGACAAAGTTTGACATCGGTCTGATGTCCTGCCGACTTTTTGAGGTCTCCCCGAAGTAAAATGAGCTCTTGGCGAAAAGAAGAGACTTCGGCGAAATGTTGGCGAAGGAAGGATGTCTCGCTGATCCATCGGAGTCTCAGTGAAGCGGAGGCGTCATCGGAAGGATCTTGCCGAGAGAAGGATGGCTTCGGCAAAAGTCTCACCGACAAGGTAAACTCTCGCCGAAATAAGCGGTATCGGCAAAGCAAGTTTTCATCGCCATGAGGTCTCGGCGATTACGAGATGTCTCACCGATAGGATGTGCCTTCGGGGAGAATGAATACATTCAGCGCAATGTCTGGGCGACTCCGAATGTCCCGGCGAAAGAGGGATTCTTCGATGAAAGGTCTCGCCGACCCAGCAATGTCTCGACGACAGGGGGTGAGTTCGGGGTAAGGTCTCCCCGAAACGAAGAGGTCTCACCGAAAGGAAATAAGCCCGGGGAGAATAGAGTGATATCGCCACAAGGTCTTCCCGACTGACGGAGGTCTCCCTGACATAAAGAATGAGCTCGCCAAAGGATTCTGAGCCTCGCTGTGATGTCCTGCTGACCCGATAGGGTCTTGCCGATACAAAATGAACTCAGGGTGGCTCGCTGTGACGTCTCCCCGACTGATGTTGGTCCTGCCGATAGCGATGGACCCACCAATGGAAAAAGGATATCGGTATGACTTTTGAAGCTCGATATGAGCTCTTTCCGACCATCATGTGTCTTGCCGAATGCTGCTGCAAGGTCTAATCGCATCGGGGAGACACGATTAGTGTCTCACTGACATTCGATCCAGTTTGAACGACCTTTAACCGTCTGGCGATCTCATATGGCACGAGTTCAACTAATCAGGGGAGGCTACAGGAGAGTCGTGGGAGTTTGACCCCTGTGAGCGAGATCAACAGAGTGAAAGCAACGTGGAGTCGGCTATGAGCTCAGAGGCTTTCAAGGCAGCTTGTCAAGGAGGTTCGAGAGGGACACGAGGACCGAAGGTTAATGCTGCAAAAGATCTAAAAGCTTCTCCTAGGGGCGATCTTTCACACCGACATGGACAGCAAGGATTCAATCGAACACAGCATTAACTACATGAAAAGATCTAAAGGCAGATTTTTTTGAAGACGGATATTTTGTAGGCCCTAGGGGCCGACACACTTTTGTATATTAGGCATTTTTGCCCCTTTGTAAAGGAGTTCTCCGGATGCTTTTCGAAAGTCTGTGACTTCTATAGTCCTCTCTCAGATTAGCAAATTTCTGTAACTCATTTTGGAGCATGATATATAAAGTTTGCCTTGGTGAGTATTGATGTTCGGATTTCCATTTTGTTCTTGCAGAGCGTTGTGCATTCAGGTTCATAATCAAGTTATTTTGTGAATTTCTTTTTATTCCTTCATGACTTTATCTTGTGTTTTCATGCCCTCCTTTGCAAAAGCATTATTATACAAATCACAAACTGTGTTTACATAATCACATATGGATTCTAGTCTGTGAAAATTATTTTCCTCTCTGGAAAAAGTGTGTGAATGAAACCTGTTGTGACATATTAATGCATAGCTTATACAGATTTGATGTGTAATCTTATGTTCATTATTAGTATTCAAGTGTAATCAAAGTATCTCATTGTTCCTGTCATCTTGGTGCATCACCATAGGATTTAATTTTCATTTTTATGCATTCTCCTCCCTTTTCCTTTCAAAATCGGTAGTTTTAGGTGATAGCACAAAGGAAGCCGACCTTCTCCGAAGGTTGACCTCTGTCTATAAGTGACCCACAGCTTTGGAGGTCTTCCCATGTTTCTCTAGAAAGCTCAGTTTATAACTTTGCAGAGGGTGCATTTCTAGGAGATAACAGGTCCTCTACTCCTGCCGCGTGTGCGTGGTGCTGGTGGTGGTGGCTGCAGTGCTATTGCTGCTGACTCTGGCTGAATCTCATCCATATCCTCAAGAATGTCCTCCAACCCTACATCTCCGACTCCTGATGCACCCACATCCTCCATTGCTTGTCTCTCGAAGTCAAGGATTTCATCCGCGCTAAACAATGGAGGCTGCTCCTCTCGCCCTGTCCAATCACTATAAGGATCTATCTCATCTAAGTCAATAGGATCCAATGATTTTTCTTCAACTCTCTTTATGCGCAACCGAAGGTTGTATTGCACAAAGACCAGGTCATTGAGGCGCTTTTGTGTTAACTTGTTCCTCTTCTTTGTGTGAATGGACTCGAACAAGCTCCAATTGTGCTTACAATTGGATGCACTACAAGGCTGACATAGAATGTGGAGGGCAATTTTTTGTAGATTTGGGGTTTTTCCACCCCAATTTTTCCACCAAACATCTGCAAAAAGAAAAAGAAAATTGAAGAGTTAGAAAACAAAGTCAAAGACTCAAAAGTCAAAAGTCAAAACACATTTTATCAAATTCTAAGATGCATGTGAAATAAACTTAAAATTTAAAGACTCTGAATTTTATACCTGGTGGCAGAGTGGTTCTTCCTCTAACAGCCAGCTCCGAAGAAAAGAGATTACCAGTTGCCTCCCTGTATATATCCATCTCCTTGACGATGAGGTCTCTCACTGCAACCTCGGGTTCCATCCTCTGAATGCATGTTGTGAGCCCCTCCATAACCTCTCCATTAGGATTAGAGAAGCTCTCTGAGAAGAGAAAAGAAGGGTTGAGGAAGTACCCTGCTGCATGGATGGGTTGGTGGAGTTGATTGTTCCACCTCCTATCAACAATCTCCCATATGGGATCAAATTTGAGGCTGTCCCCCATGTAATAACTTTTGATGGCCTCCTTGGCCCTATCCATGGTCTCATAAATGTATCCCATTGGGTTTTCATCCCCATCTACCAAGCGGAGGACTCTAACCAAGGGCTCCGACACCTAGATTAAAAATACAAAAAGATCAAAGTTAGAAATTTATAATGAAAGGCTTAAAGTTAAATTAAAAAATATATATTTATAGTCAACTTGAGATTAAAATTAAAATCAAAGTTTTGAAGTTACCCTCACGATCTCTGTAGCTTTTTGTGCAAACAAGGGGTCGAAGACTATTGCAGAAATTCTATCTCCTTCGGCCTTCTTTGAATATGAGGAGTCATTCCATGCTTGACTCACGAACATTTGTTTTAGAGAGCCCAAAGAATCCAAAATGCTTTGCAACGTTAGGAAAATTGTTGCAAACCTTGTGGCACCCGATCTCACCAACTCCTTCCCTTGCGTATGCTCTCTCATCAAATTAAGAACCCAAGGGTGATTGTAGATATATTTTGTGATGCTCCTTGCATCATCTACAATCGGTGCCACCCAAACAAGTTTTCCTATGTCCTCCAAAAGAAGGTCAAGGCAATGAGCCGCACAAGGTGACCAAAAGAGTGATGGATGTCTACTCTCAAGCATCCTTCCAGCTGCCACATACGCTGCTGCATTATCTGTGATGACTTGCACCACATTAGCAATCCCCACCTCCATCACAACTTCATCCAACAACGTACACAATGTATCTGCAGTTTTTATCTTGTTGGAAGCATCCACCGACTTCCAAAACACAACTTCACCTTTGGAAGCAACCAAAAAATTAAGGATGGTGTGATGTCCCCACCCTAGTCAGTCACCTGATGCAGTGTGTTAGCCCTTTTCTTGGACCCTTGTGGGCTAATTGGATTGGTTAGAGGGTCAGTGGTACCTTCTGGAGAGTTCGGTCGATTTCATTTTCTGAGATCATGGATTGGCTCATTGCAGGCTTTGGCAGTACAGGAGTTTGTTTGCTTCTGACAGCACTGAATTCTGTGGAGAATTGAGGGAGATAGGCTTACTTAAGTGATTTAAGTTATATTTTAACTTAAAGTCTTTTTATAAAGTCAAATTGACTTTATAATTTTTATATCACTTAAATAAGTCTAAAGTGAGTGTTTTAAAGTATTTTATTTAATCACTTAAAGGAGGCGCCAAAAATCAAAGTTAGAACTATGGAAAGTGACTTGAGTTTATTTCCAAAAAATTTAAATGATCTAAAACCCTAAAATGTATGGCCTCCTTGAGTTTTCACCTCCTTTGTTATATAAGGGTTGAGGGCAATGAGAAACTCATCTTTTTGAATATTTCAACTTTGCCTTGGAGGTTTTCCCTTTGCTTTCATCCTGTGATCAGGTTTGCAGCAATCCACCATTGGAGAACGAAATCTCTTCAGTGTGAGCACTTGTGAGGCTGTGAGAGATCAGCTGAATTGGTGCAAATTGAGAGAGCTTCATTCAGAAGTTCTGCAGTGCTATAACAGATTTTTGTAAGTGTTCTTCATCAGAAACAGAGGGTTTGATTGGATGGTGTTCTTCCTTCTTCATGGCAGGAATCATAGCTACTTGGGCGCACCTTCTAAGATGTGTTTCTGGTCTTTTTTCTTGAAAGGCGTGGCTGTTTGAGCTAGGGCGCACTTGCTGGTTGGAGAAACGCCTATCTTCTTGAGGGTTTCTCTTCACTATCTTCAGCACTTGGCATCCCCTCTTCTTCTGCTCCATTTTCACAGCTGGATTCAGACTTTGTTTCATCCTATGCTGAATATTGCCAGATTTTCATGTATAGACTGGCAAACTGGCTTCGTTTTTTAATTAAAAAATCTGGAGGCTTACAGGTATGTTTATATGTTTTAAATCCATTGTTGATGATAATAAACACCTTCTACAATTTCAGTTTGATTAGATTTGCTCAAGTTTTCATTCTATGAGCTTTTATATGATGCGCCCCTTCTCTTCTGTCTACAAAATTTCTCTAAAAAACTAGAAAACACAAATAGACTTAAGAAAAAGACAGGGGTTTGAGCAGTGAGCTAGCAAGGCTCATCACAGTGGTATCAAAGCACTGATCCTGCCAGCTTGTGGGGTTTGAAAATTTTTATGAAGTCACACCAGGAGGGTTTTGACAAGTTCTACTCTCGTGGGGGCCCTAAAAATCAAAGAGGTGATCATAATCCTTTTCCACCATTTCCATTTGACGAACAGGAGGAAATAGACTTGGATAATATGGCTAATAGGGAAGGAGAAAGTTCTCACATGAACAAAGAGGATATATAGGCTAGAGATGTGCTAAGAGGTATGGTTGCAGGTCAAAAACAGGTAGCGAATATTCTCCAGCAACTCAACACAAATGTAGAGAACTTAACACTTCAGAGAGGCCAGCATCTAGGGCATGATCATGAGGGCACTATCCAGGGCGCACCTCATAGACCTATTGTTCCAGCTCGCACTTTTGAGAGAGCAACATGTCCTACCTTCACCAGGAATGATACTGAGGATGAGGAAGAGGTTGAACAGGGTGGTGAGATTAACTTTGCAAATAACATAATGGTTATGCATGATGAATGGGACGCATTGCCACCTAGAGTTAAGGAGCACCTTAACTTTGATAGATTCATGAGCCAAAGGAGAGAACATAACAGAAATAGGAATGACAGGAGGCCTAGGTACAAGCACAGTGATCTTAGACAGGCTACTAATAAACTCACCTTGGCGAACTATGATGGCAGTGGAAGAGTTACAGCACGTGCTTGGATCAGCAAGTTAGATACATTCTTGACTCTACGTCCCATGCCTGAGGAAGATGCTATTCGATTTGCAGCACTTCACCTTGATGGCGTAGCTCATGATTGGTGGATTCATGGTATGGCTACTCTTCACCATGATCAGATTACTTCATACCAGGAGTTCACAGATAGACTGGTAGAGAGGTTTGACAAACGTGATCCCGAGCTATTTTTCAGAGACCTAGCACAACTGAAACAGCTAGGTAGTTTGGAATCATATATTGGAGAGTTTTAGAAATTGTCAGTTATGGTTACAGGCATTTCTGAGAGGAGGCTGATCATACTCTTCATTGAGGGACTTTTCGAGCCTATGAAAGGATGGATCATGGCTTTGATCCCCCTACATTATAGGAAACCATGAGGAAAGCTTGCAGCATGGAGCTCACTACTCCTCGAAAGCAATTTGGCACCAAACCTTCTACTTCTTACAATGAACATAAATCTGATCCGAAAAAAGCTGATAATGCTGATCATAAGAAGAAATATACAGCACCTTTGGGGCAAGAAACCATGAATGATCTTCGTAGAAGGAAACTTTGTTTTTACTGCAAGGGCCCTTATGACCAAAATCATGATTGCCCCCTCAAACTTAAAGGGAAAAACAGGAACATGGAGTGGTTTTATGAGGGAAAAGAAATGACTGATTTTTCTAATCAACAAGCTCCAATTCATGATACAGATGGAAAAGAATCAGAAGATGAGGCTGAAATTGTAGTAGAAACTGAGTTAAAGGAGGCTCATTTATCCAGCATGCAGAGAGAGGGATCTTTTAGACTCCATGGGGTCTTGGCTGGTCAAAGAGTCATATCTCTTTTAGATACAGGTGCAACTCACAATTTTATCGACTCACATTTAGTGGAGAAAAGAGGAATTCAAACTCAGTAGTTTGAAGGCATTCGAGTCAAGATTGCTGATGGATACACTCTCACTTGCGAGAGGATGATTCCAGACTTGCCTTTGAAACTCAATAACTATGAGTTTAAGGAATATTTTTATGTTGTGAACATGGAAGGAACTGATATAGTTCTCGGCATGAAGTGGCTTCATGCTATAGGAGAGTTCACACTTAATTTGAACGACATGGAGATGAAATTTAAAGTTGATGGCACAAACCATGTTCTAAAAGCCATCAAGGACAGCAATGCGAAAGAAATTTCACTCAAAAGAATGGAACGTTTGGTTCGACATGACATGGTAGATTGGGTAGCTGAATGCAAGTTAATGCCTTCTCAGTTGGATCAGCAAGCTTCTTCTTACCATCCAGATGTACAGGAACTCAGAATCAAACATACCAAGGTTTTTAGTGCAATCCCACCAGGTAGACCTCCTGATAGAGGTATTGAGCATATCATAGAGCTGGAAGAGGGCACGAAACCTATAATGATCACTCCTTACCGGCACCCCAAATGCTTGAAAGATGAAATTGAAAAAACCATCAAAGAACTTTTGGTTATGGGGCACATTAGGCCGAGTAAGTCACCCTTTGCTTCATCAGTTGTTTTGGTGAAGAAAAAGGATGGTACTCTCAGAATGTGTATTGATTATAGAATGCTTAACAGGAGAACTATAAAGAACAGATATCCTATTCCGCGGATTGATGAGTTGATAGATGAGCTTCATGGAGCTTGCTACTTCTCAAAGATTGATTTAAGGACAGGTTATCATCAGATCAAAGTCTGAGAGGACATAGAGAAAACCGCATTTAGATGTCACTGTGGACACTTTGATTTCTTGGTTATGCCTTTCGGTTTAACCAATGCTCCAGCCACATTTCAGTCCACTATGAATAGGGTTTTCCATCCTCAATTGAGGAAACATGTGTTGGTGTTCTTCGATGACATTCTAGTTTACAGTAGATCATGGGAAGAACACATGGTTCACCTAGATGAGGTTTTGAGCATACTTGACAGGGATTCCTTGTACGCCAAGGAGTCCAAGTGTGCGTTGGGCATGGCCGAGCTTTTGTATTTGGGTCACATTATCAGCAGTGAGGGAGTTAGCATGGATCCAGAGAAGGTTCGAGCTATCATTGATTGGTCTACACCTGAGACTTTGACACAGCTCAGGAGATTTGTAGGATTATGTGCCTTCTATCGTCGGTTCGTTAGTGGATTCTTGCGGCATGCTGCGCCACTAACTGATTTGACTAAGAAGGGTGCATTTGTGTGGACACCATTAGCACAAGCGTGCTTTGAGAAGTTCAAACTTCTCATGACTTCATGTCCAGTGTTGGCTTTGCCGGATTTCACCAAACCCTTTGAGTTACATTGTGATGCCAGTGGTGAGGGAATTGGTGCAGTCATTATGCAGGATCGTCATCCTATAGCTTTCGAGAGCAGGAAGCTGAGAGGTCCTGAGAGGAGTTTTAGCATCTATGACAAGGAGATGTTGGCCATCATGCATGCCATGGCCAAGTTCAGGCAATACTTGATTGGTAGTAAATTCTGTGTTAAAACCGATCATAATAGTTTGAAACACTTCCTTGGACAGCGGGATTTAAATGAAAAACAATAGAAATGGGTCAGCAAACTTCAGTCCTATGATTTTGACATCTCCTATGTCAAGGGTACTCAGAATGTAGTTGCTGATGCATTATCTCGCCGTCCTCACTTGAGCTCCATTACACAAATTTCAGAGGACTGGAGACATATGATTGTAGCTGAGTATGCTAAGAACCCGTGGGCTTCTAGCATAGTGGATGGAACAATTCAGGATGCCAGATACTCACTTGTAGATGATCTTATCATTTACAAAGGGAGGATATTTCTAGTTCCAGGTTCAGAGATAAGGAACCAAGTTTTGAGATCATTTCATGATGCACCTATTGCAGGACATCCCGGGTACTTTAAGACCTATAGGCAGCTACGGGAAACATTCTCTTGGAAGGGTCTCAAATCCTTTGTTCTCCAGTATGTCAGGGAATGCCTTGTTTGTCAGCAGAACAAGCAAGAACACACATACCCTGTAGGATTACTCCAGCCACTTCCTATCCCTGAGAGGAAGTGGGAATGCTTGTCTATGGACTTTATTACGGGCTTGCCGAAAGCTCAAGGGAAAGACAACATTTTTGTGGTTGTAGATCGATTAATGAAGTATGCTCATTTCTTCTCAATCACTACTACGCACACAGCTACTCAGGTAGCGGATTTGTTCTTTCGTGAGGTATTCAGGTTGCATGGTCTGCCACGAAGTATAATCAGTGATAGGGACAGCAGGTTTATGAGTAACTTCTGGCAGGAGTTATTCAAGCTTTGCGGGACAAAACTCACTCCGAGTACCAGCTACCACCCCCAGACAGATGGACAGAATGAGATAGTCAACAAATGGGTGGAGGGATACTTGCGGAATTACAGTTCAGGGCAGCAGAAGGCATGGGTGAGATGGTTATACCTTTGTGAGTATTGCTACAATACCACTCATCACATGAGCATTCAGATGACCCCCTATCGAGCATTATATGGATATGATGCTCCGAGTTTTCTAGACTTGTTACTAAGTGACAGAAGAGTACCTAGTGCTGGTGATCTATTACAGGAGAACCAGGATATTATGAGGACACTCAGAGAGAATATACAGAAAGCTCAAAATGTCATGTCCCCAAAATTGTAAAGCTAAATCTAAGATATTGAAATACAAATACCGAAATCAAATAAATATCAAAATATAAATTTGAGTAATTGCCATTTAGATATTATTATAATTATCGTAGATAATATTATAATAATAACTTAACCATTACTATCTTAATTGTCATCATCATAAATAAATAATTGTAAATGATGAATCTAATTATAATATCATAACCTATATCCTAAACTAACAAATATTATTTTCTAAGAAATCATAGAAGAAATAATAAATAAACAAATATAGATAAAGGCAATCTAAAAATATAATACTTCATATATTCTAAAACATCAATAAAAAAATATATGAAATAGAATAAATGAATAAATGATATGATATAAACCCATGAACAATTAAAAAATATATATATAGTATTTAAAAAAACATAGAAGGTAGAAAGACATTAACTTAAGAAAAGTCAGCACCCAAAGAAAGAGATGCAATCCTTCAAGGAAGCCACGATTGGTGAAAGGGTGTGATCCTCCACCCAAATCGTAGGTATTTAAAGAATAGAATGAAATCTTTATGGGCATGTGTAATGTCCCCTTCTCAGCAGTGATCGTTTCTGTTGACCGTTGGCCTATTCCGGAGACCCGTAGGCTGTGCGGATGGTGAAATTAGGGTTTCCTAGTTTTGAGGTGGTTATTGCTTGGAGTTTGGATTTCTGATTGCGGATTCTTTCTGGGTTTTCAGAGAGCTTCGCAGTGGTGTGTTCAGTTTGGCATTCCGGGCAACTTCGCGAATTTACTATTTTTAGTAAATTCTATTTTTGGCAGTGGACAGTTTGGGGTTCAGTTCAGTTGGATCACTTCTTCAATTGTTTCAGCTGGCACTTTAGTTCTTGGCCTTGGGCGCATTATTCTTGGTGAGATAAGTATTTTCCTTATAATATTATATTTTAATATTATATGACCCTTTTGTATAGCAAGCACAACTTAAGTTGTTTTTAAAAGAGGGACTTTAAGGGTCTAGGCGCCATGGAGGAATAAGTTATATTTTATAAAGTCAAATATTGAGCTTTTGAAAAAAGGACACCTATATGAAGGTTTGACTTTATTTTAATATGTGAAATAAGCCAAAGTAAAAATGGACGCCATCTTTTGGAGGGAAAAGGTGAATTTGAGATTAGGGTTTTGGGCGCCCTCTGGAAGCTTCTAGATGTTTCTCTCTCGTCTATATATTCAGGCCTCAGCTCTTCATTTGGCATCTTTTGTCTATTACACCGTTATGCTGCTGGATTGTCTTCAGGCACTCGCTTCGAGGAAAGCATACCTCCTAGCATTGGCTCTTCTTCTTGCTTGAAAGATAGCAACTAGTTGAGAGGTTAGCATGTATTAGGAATTATATTGCATTTTCAGTTTAGTATATGCATTTGGAGTTCTAGTTTTGCATTTATGTTCATTTCTGGAAATTGCTGAATATTATATGGGAATGTAAGAATTGCTCGCAGCTTTTGAAATAAAATTATTTTGGTTCTGGGCATTAAAGAAATCTGTTTTCCTAAGCTAGGCGTCCATCTTTGCCAAGTTATAGATTTTATATTGCTCATTGGGATTTTTAAAAGAAAATCGCCCTTGTAAGAGGGCCGTACCTTTCTGCAGTTGGCTTTGGATTATGTGCAAAAAAAATGAAAGTCTTTTGGTGAGGTTTATGCATTCCATTTGGGGCACCATCATTACTAGAGTAATCTGCATTTGGTTTTAAGTCATTTGGGTGTGTATTGGGTAAGTTATGAGCATTCTAGTGAGTCCCTATGCTGCTGTTCTGAGTAATTTCTGTCATAATCAGTCAATATCAGACTTGAGAAAGTTAATAGCTGAGTGAGTAGTTGTTGTAAAAGGAGTTTGAAAGTGTTGGAGAGGGTTCTTATATTGTTGCAGCATTGAAGACCTCTAATCTTGTGATTCTGACAAGTTCTCTGATATATTGTAAGCTGAACAGTAGTACTGTCAGCAACTTTAATATTATTGCAAATTCAATGTTTGTATCTGCCCACTGAATAAGTGGAAGAGGCTGGCTTGCCGCCTATTTGCTTATTTGCTTTGTAATTCCTTAAGTCTCCGCCATATGGTCGCCTCTTATCCATCACGGATTGAGTAGCACATACTTGGTGTTGAGCTCTTTTCAGTATTGCAATAGATAGGGATCCTCTGACCGAAGGCTCGTCGTTCACCGGCGCATCTCTGGTTAGAGTTCTTGTTCAGCATTTACTTTTGAGATCCTCTGACCAATGCTCACACCTTGCCCGCATCGGGATCCTGGTGTACATTTTGGTTAGAGTTACTTTCTGCATCGTTCTGGTTTATGCTAACCTTAACGGGTGCGTGTTGCATTGTAATCATTTGTGAAAAAACAAAAAAAATTGGTCCGGTTCATTACAGTGGTATCAGAGCCATGATTCTGCCAACCTGTGCCCAACAATGATTCAGTGGTCAGATGAGTGACAGTGATTGCAGATACTTCACCAGAGGTCAGGCCAGAAGACAACAGATACAACTTCCGCCAGTGCCAGAAGCAGATACCTTGTCAGAGGCTTTGAGAGAAACAGGAATAGCAGTGGATACGGGTAAAACAGTTGAGAACATGTCAGACAATCTTAGGACAGCCATGGAAGAGAAGGACGCAAGGATGGAAAAGAAGTTTGATGGGATGATTGAGATGATGTCTCGATTACTTGCTAAAATGGATCAGCAAGCTTCTCAGAACCATACTCCGAATCAAAACCATGCTACAGGAGAAAGCAGTGGTGTCAATGGACACAATGGGAATAATGGAAACAATGGAAGCAATGGGAACAATGGGAACAATGGTAATGGAGGCAGCATAACTATTGGACAGCATGATACTATCTCTAGCGGATCAGCCTCTAGACCGCTTTTCCCTACATTCACTCCAAGGGATGAACATCAAGTTGAAGCTACCGTTCCTTTGGTAGACGATGCTAGGCAAGCCTACATGGAGTACTCCACCCTACCACCTGATCTTAGGGACCAATGGTCCTTTGATCAATTCTTGAATCAGAGAAACAGAAGACACGGAGGAAGAGTTGATAACCGAGCTTATATGGCTCCTAGAACAGATTTTCATCAAGCCTTAGGGAAGGTAACATTGGCTCACTTCGATGGAAGTGATAAGTGTTCAGCAAGATCGTGGGTTCAGAAGTTAGACAACTACCTATCACTTCGTCCCATGCCAGAAGAAGATGCCATCAAATTTGCAACACTTCATTTGGAGGGAGCTGCCCATGAATGGTGGTACCATGGTTTGGTCACTCTTGGCCATAACCTTATTCGAACCTATGGAGAATTCACCAACAAGCTGATTGAAAGGTTCGACACTAAGGATCCTGAAGTAAGATTTCGCGAGCTTGCACAACTCAAGCAGCATGGCTCCTTGGATTCTTACATTGCTGATTTCCAGAGACTTTCTGTGATGGTGCCCAACATCACCGAAAGAAGATTGGTTGTGTTGTTTTTTGAAGGTTTGGTTGAACCCTTGAAAGGGTGGGTTAAAGCTTTCGATCCACCAAGTCTTGATGAGGCAATCAAGAAGGCTCGCAGTATGGAGTTATCAGCCCCTAGGCCTAAATTTCCGCCCAAGCCTTTTGGCCATAAGAAGGATAAGGATAAAAGACATTCTTCTAATCAGCACAAGAAGTTCCCACCTAAATTGACTGAAGAGCAACGTGAACAGCTCAGAAAGGAGGGCAAGTGTTACACATGTTTAGAGCCTTGGACTAAAGGCCATAGATGTCCTGGAAGAGGGCGTTATAATCAAATGGGAACCTATTCTGATTATGAATCAGCATCTGATATGTCTGATCAGCAGTCTTATTTTGGGGACAGCGAGGATGAAAGAGCCTCAGAAGAGTCCGATCATGAACAAGGAGTTGGGGGCCCTATTGCCCAACTCTCTAGTTTCCAAAAGAACGAATCTTTCAAGGTTCGTGGTGGAGTTGGAGGCCATCGTATTGTTGCATTAATTGATACTAGTGCAATTCATAACTTCATTGATGAAGGTGTGGTTGCAAAGAGAGGTCTCAAAACTGAAGAATTTGAAGGCTTCAAAGTCATGGTGGCTGATGGGTTTCACATTTCCTGCACACGAAGAGTTCCTAACATGTCCTTGTAGTTGGGAAACTATGAAGTCAAAGATGACTTCTATGTGGTTACTATTGGTGACACAGATGCAGTTTTGGGCATACAATGGTTACGTTCACTTGGTGAAATCTCTCTCAACCTACAAACAATGGAGCTCAAGTTCCAATCTGATGGCAAGAGAGTTGTTTTGAGAGGAATGTCTAATGGTGGTCCTCGTATAGTTTCTTTCAAAAGGATGGAAAGGCTGATTAGACATGACCAAGTGGAGTAGGCAGCGGAATGCATGGTCCTTCCTGCTAGTCCAGTTGAGACTAAGAGGGAATATCCTCCTGATATTCAATCTATACTCACCAAAAGGAGTAAGGTGTTTGCTGATCTACCACCTGGGCCACCACCAGAAAGGGGTGCTGAGCATGTTATTGAACTTAAGGAAGGGGCCAAACCAATCATCACAACACCATATAGATATCCTAAGAAGCAGAAGGATGAAATTGAGAAGAACATAAGAGAACTCCTGGAGATGGGCTTCATTAGCCCTAGCAAGAGTCCCTTTGCTTCAGCTGTGGTTCTTGTGAAGAAGAAAGACGGCACCATCCGCATGTGTGTGGATTATCGTGCCTTGAATCAAAGCACAATAAAAAATCGGTATCCTATTCCTCGGATCGATGAGCTCATTGATGAGCTCCATGGTGCTAAATTCTTCTCCAAAATTGATTTGAGATCGGGTTACTATCAAATCCGGATGAGGGGCTCAGATGTTGAGAAGACGGCATTCAGATGCCACTATGGCCATTTTGAGTTCCTAGTCATGCCCTTTGGCTTGACTAATGCTCCAGCCACTTTCCAGTCCTGCATGAACAGAGTTTTCCAGAAGCAGTTGAGGAAATTTGTGTTAATTTTCTTTGATGATATTCTCATTTTCAGCAAGACGTGGGAAGAACACCTCAAGCACTTGGAGGAAGTGCTTAGCATTCTTGAATCAGAAAGTTTGTTTGCAAAAGAGTCCAAATGTGAATTTGGAATGAAGGAGCTGCTCTACCTTGGCCACATAATCAGCGCTGAAGGGGTGAAGGTTGATCCAGAAAAGATCAAGGCTATAGTAGATTGGCCACCTCCAGAAAATCTGACTCATTTGAAGGGATTCTTGGGTCTTTGTGGCTTCTATAGAAGGTTCGTAAAGGGGTATTCTCAAAGTGCTGCTCCTCTTACTGACCTCACTAAAAAGGGGGCTTTCATGTGGTCGGAAAAAGCTCAGAGTGTGTTTGATAAGTTCAAGAGAATCATGAGTTCTTGTCCTGTATTGGCCATACCAGATTTCTCCAAACCCTTCGAGTTACAGTGTGATGCATCAGGGGAAGGTATTGGGGCTGTTTTGATGCAAGAGAAGCATCCAATTGTATTTGAAAGCAGAAAATTAAGAGGGGTTGAAAGGACCTATTCTATCTATGATAAAGAAATGCTTGCAATCATGCACGCATTAGCCAAGTTCAGACAGTATCTGGTGGGGAGTAAATTTGTGGTCAAAACTGATCACAACAGTCTCAAGCACTTTATGCATCAGAAGGACTTGAATGAGAGACAGCAGAAGTGGGTGAGTAAGCTACAAGCTTACGATTTTGACATTGAGTATGTCAAAGGGAAGAATAACGTTGTGGCTGATGCTTTGTCTAGAAGGCCTCACTTGAGCTCATTGTGTGAGCTTAATGCTGATTGGAAGGAGTTGTTGCTTGCTGATTATGCCAAAAATCAGTTTGCAACCAGCGTTATTGAAGGTACTTTTCATGATGAAAGGTACAAGGTAGTTGATGGATTGATCCACTACAAGGGAAGAATCTTCTTAGTGGCTGATTCTAAACTTAAGAAGATTTTGGTGACTTTCCATGACAGTCCACTTGCTGGTCACCAAGGGTACTTCAAGACATACAAGCAGATTCGAGAGAGATTCTCTTGGAAGGGGTTGAAAGATGATGTTCAGCGTCACATCAAGGAGTGTAGTACTTGTCAAATGAATAAAAATGAGCACTCTCTTCCAGCTGGTCTACTGCAGCCACTTCCCATTCCAAATCAAAAATGGGAGAGTATCTCTATGGATTTCATCACCGGGTTGCCTAGGGCTCAAGGCAAAGACTGTATTTATGTTGTAGTGGACAGATTGACCAAATTCTCTCATTTCTTTGCCATCACAAGCACATTTACAGCAGCTCAAGTTGCAGATTTGTTCTTCCATGAAGTGTTTAGACTGCATGGGTTGCCTAAAAATATTGTGAGTGATAGGGACAACAAGTTCCTAAGCACCTTTTGGCAGGAAATTTTTAGAATGAGTGGTACGGTGCTTACTCCAAGCACTAGCTATCACCCACAAACGGATGGTCAAACGGAGATTGTGAACAAGTGGTTGGAGGGCTATCTCAGAAATTATGTCTCGGAACAGCAAAGAGCATGGGTAAAATGGCTCCACTTGGGAGAATATTGCTACAATTCATCTTTCCACATGTCAATAAAGATGTCTCCATTCATGGCCCTCTATGGTTACGAGGCTCCACGCTTTGCTGATTTGGTGTTTGGCGATAGCAAAGCTCCTCAAGCCAAGGATTGGTTGCAGCAGAGCCAAGATGTTTTGAAATCCTTGAAGGACAACCTTCAAATGGCACAAAATCAGCAAAAGATGTACGCTGATCAGCAGCGTGTTGAGCGCTCATTTGAGGTTGGTGACATGGTATATCTTCGGCTTCAGCCCTACAAACAGTCCACACTTAAGAAGAGTGGAGCTGAGAAGCTAAAACCACGCTTCTATGGACCATTCAAAGTTGTTAGGAAGGTTGGAGCGGTGGCTTATGAGTTGGAACTACCTTCGAGTAGTAAGGTCCACAATGTCTTCCATGTGTCTCGCCTCAAAAAGGCACTTGGACACAACGTTGTGGTTTCATCACAGTTACCTCCTTTGGATGAAGAAGGGCAGTTGACCTTGGTTCCAGAACAGATTATTGATTTCAGAGAGCGTTCCTTGAGGAGGAGAACAATCAAAGAGTATTTGGTAAAGTGGAAGAATTTACCATTGGAGGATGCTACTTGGGAGGATGAGGAGATTCTACAGCATCCAGACTTGCGATTGCTTGAGGGCAAGCAATCTTGGGGAAGGCGGACTGTAATGTCCCCTTCTCAGCAGTGATCGTTTCTGTTGACCGTTGGCCTATTCCGGAGACCCGTAGGCTATGCGGATGGTGAAATTAGGGTTTCCTAGTTTTGAGGAGGTTGTTGCTTGGAGTTTGGATTTCTTACTGCGGATTCTTTCTGGGTTTTCAGAGAGCTTCGCAGTGGTGTGTTCAGTTTGGCATTCCGGGCAACTTCGCGAATTTACTATTTTTAGTAAATTCTATTTTTGGCAGTGGACAGTTGGATTCAGTTCAGTGGATCACTTCTTCAGTTGTTTCAGCTGGCACTTCAGTTCTTGGCCTTGGGCGCATTATTCTTGGTGAGATAAGTAATTTTCTTATAATATTATATTTTAATATTATATGACCCTTTTGTATAGCAAGCACAACTTAAGTTGTTTTTAAAAGAGGGACTTTAAGGGTCTAGGCGCCATGGAGGAATAAGTTATATTTTATAAAGTCAAATATTGAGCTTTTGAAAAAGGACGCCTATATGAAGGTTTGACTTTATTTTAATATGTGAAATAAGCAAAAGTAAAAATGGACGCCATCTTTTGGAGGGAAAAGGTGAATTTGAAATTAGGGTTTTGGGCGCCCTCTGGAAGCTTCTAGATGTTTCTCTCTCGTCTATATATTCAGGCCTCAGCTCTTCATTTGGGATCTTTTGTCTATTACACCGTTATGCTGCTGGATTGTCTTCAGGCACTCGCTTCGAGGAAAGCATACCTCCTAGCATTGGCTCTTCTTCTTGCTTGAAAGATAGCAACTAGTTGAGAGGTTAGCATGTATTAGGAATTATATTGCATTTTCAGTTTAGTATATGCATTTGGAGTTCTAGTTTTGCATTTATGTTCATTTCTGGAAATTGCTGAATATCATATGGGAATGTAAGAATTGCTCGCAGCTTTTGAAATAAAATTATTCTGGTTCTGGGCATTAAAGAAATCTGTTTTCCTAAGCTAGGCGTCCATCTTTGCCAAGTTATAGATTTTATATTGCTCATTGGGATTTTTAAATGAAAATCGCCCTTGTAAGAGGGCCGTACCTTTCTGCAGTTGGCTTTGGGTTATGTGCAAAAAAAATGAAAGTCTTTTGGTGAGGTTTATGCATTCCATTTGGGGCGCCATCATTGTTAGAGTAATCTGCATTTGGTTTTAAGTCATTTGGGTGTGTATTGGGTAAGTTATGAGCATTCTAGTGAGTCCCTATGTTGCTGTTACGAGTAATTTCTGTCATGTCGATCCAATATAGGACTTGAGAAAAGTTAATAGGCTGAGTGGTAGTTGTAAAGGAGTTTGAAAGTGTTGGAGGGTTCTTATATTGTTGCGGCGGTAAGAAGACCTCTAATCTTGTGGTCGACAAAGTTCTCTGATATATTGTAAGCTGAACAGTAGTAGTGTCAGCAACTTTAATATTATTGCAAATTCAATGTTTGTATCTGCCCACTGAATAAGTGGAAGAGGCTGGCTTGCCGCCTATTTGCTTTATTTGCTTTGTAATTCCTTAAGTCTCCGCCATATGGTCGCCTCTTATCCATCACGGATTGAGTAGCACATACTTGGTGTTGAGCTCTTTTCAGTATTGCAATAGATAGGGATCCTCTGACCGAATGCTCGTCGTTCACCGGCGCATCTCTGGTTAGAGTTCTTGTTCAGCATTTACTTTTGAGATCCTCTGACCAATGCTCACACCTTGC
>VDFB02166986.1:0-16736 GCA_007258455.2 Sequoia sempervirens
TAGATGGTTTATGAGCGGATTACTAAACAAAGTGTTTTTAGAGCAAATTCCTTTTTTATTTCATACATTCTATTACTTGTTGCTCCAGCTGGAATCAACAAGATCTTAGGAGGCTTCATGTCCAAAACTTTAGCGATGCACCCTTGCATAATGAGAAAATATGGGTTGTTGATATTGAGTTGGACAAAATGAAAAGGGTTTTGTACACACAAGGTTTGTGCAAAGTGGCCATTGATCTGACACTTATTTCTCCATTCCACAACAATATTGGTAGCATAATATAAGGCACTTCAAAATTTACAACAAATCTTAGATTAAAATTGTATTTCATTTTCTTAACATGATTGAGAAAAAATGCTAAAAATATTTACAAGTTGGAAAACACAATGGGTTTTTAGTTATTTCATTTTGTATGTTCAAAGATAAGTGGTGAAAAGCAAGGGGAGGATTTCTAGGTGGGGGATACATAAAACTAACCAAATTGAGTTGAGGGGTGACTAGCCAATTGGCTTGTTGTGTGTTTAGGGTTTTAAAACTGTATGTGGGTCCCGTGGTTTCATAACACCTAGTGTATTATAACTACAATTTTACAAAATAGTATGGATGTAATTAAAACCTTTAGTTATTTAGATAGTAGGAATCTAAGGTAAGGTGCCTTCAAAATTTATAACAACTGTTAGTTTTTTTATTCAAGGGGTAAATGCTTTTGAACTGGAGCTATGAACTGGAATACAACCATTCAATAATACCACCCCAATGGGGTTTGAACCTTGGTGGAAAGAATAAAAATTCCACCTTAAACCATCAAATCATGCCAATATCGACATAACAATTGTTAGTTATAGTAAAATTGTGTTTTAGTTTCTTCAAATTATTGAAAAATAAATGCACAAAATAATTGCATTTCAAAAAACACAATGTGGGTTATTTGTTATTTCATTCTACATGTTCAAAGATAAATAATGGAGAGCATAGGGAGGAGTTTCATTTTGGGGATACATAAAACTAACCAATTGGGTTGTTATGTCTTTACGGTTTTAAAATAGTATGTGGGTTGCAAGTTTCATAACACCCAGTGTTTTCCAACCTATAATTTTACATAACATTATGAATGTAATAATTTTTTATTATTATTTACATAGTAATAATACAATGAAAGTTACCTTAAAAATATATCACAACTGCTAGCTATAGTAAAAATTGCATTTTAATTTCTTCATATGATTGAAGATAAATGCAAAAAATAATGGAAAGTTGGAATACACAATGGGTTGTAGGTTATTCAATTGTGCTTTCTCAAAGATCAAGGGTGGAGAGCTCAGGAAGGAGGTGGGGGATACATAAAAAATATCCAAATTGATCTGAAGGGTGACTAACCAATTGGGTTGATATGTGTAGAGGATTTTACAACAGTATGTGGGTTGCAGGTTTCATAACACCCAATGTTTTCCAACCTCTAGTTTTAGAAAATAGTATAATGTAATTAAAACCTTTTGTTATTTACACAACATGAGTGTAATGAAAGTCACCTTCAACATTTACCTTTAATGTATTTTAAAATTTTATATGTTGTGCAACAACACCTTTGACTTTTGATCTATCCAAATTATTTACAAGATCATTGTAGGTAAATTGGAAATTTCCTAATTGAGCCTTGAGGTGCCTAATATCAGCATTCAACTTTTGAACTACCTCAAACTATTGCAAACACTCTTTTTATAATGTCTCCATGCACCCTTCTTCATAAGCAACACCTTCCATTGTTGTCTTTATTTTCTCAACTTCATGTATTTTAGATTGCAACTCTCTCTCAACAACACCAACCTCCTTTTCTTTTGATGATAAAATCTTCTTATCTTTTACTTCCTTTTCTAAGTGTTTAATTTTAGTATTTTGTTGTTTTTTTATAGTTTCAACACTTCCAACTATTTCCTTTGCATCTACAATTTGATCATCAACACATTTTTCCTCATTCCTACTACTCTTACCTATTAGCACACACTACTATTACTTTTCATGATCTTCTAACTTCTTTTTCATATGTTTTATTTGAAGCTTTAGATCAACTACTTCCTCATCAGCCCTTAGGCCAACAACATCCCTTTCTTGGATAGAGTTTTCAATGCCTTGAATACTTTTATGTAGCTTTGCAACCACTTTTTGTTCAACTTCTCAAGAGAAGGAAGAATCTCTTAAGTCAATACATTATGTATTATCATTCTCCCAACCATTTTTAACCATCCCCCTCCAACATAATAGACCAAAAACATTATACCTATCCCTCCTCCATCCTATAAATCCATTTGGGTTCCTATGTCCCACAATCCACCATCACATAGCTCGCTCCTACTAAGTCCATTTTAGGTCCTTCTATCCCTCCCACCCTACCACTCCATATCTCCCTCCTTCCCTCTCTCCCTCACACACACACAACCTCTCTCCACCTAGCTCTCCCTCTCTTTCTAACTCTCTCTATAACTAACTCTCCTATCCTACCTCTCTCTATCTCCCTCCTTCCCTCTTTCTCTCCCTCCCTTTATCACTCTCACTCTACCACTCACTATCTCCCTCCATCTGTCCCTCTCTCTGTCACACACATATAACCTCTCTGCACCTACCCCTCCCTCCCTAACTATCTCTATACCTACCTCACCAACTGTACCTCTCTCTATCTCCCTCCTTGCCTCTTTCTCTCCCTCCCTCTATCCCTTCCACCCTACCACTCCCCATATCCCTCCTTCCCTCTCTCTATCTCTCTCCATCCCTCTCTCCCTCACACACGCACACACAACCCTTTCTCCACCTCAACCCTCCATCCCAAAGTCCCATTCCCTAACTATCCTCCCAACCACCATTCTCACATTCTCCCTTCCTTCTTTTCCTCCTTCTCTCCCCCTCCTCTATCCTCCAATTCTACCACACTCTTATCTCATTCTTTCCTTCTTTGCCCTCCCTCTCCTCTCTCCTCTCTCATGGGCCAAATTCCCTTCACCTGGCCTCCTCCCTCCCCTCCCTCCCTTAACTATTCTATGCCTTTGCATTCCTCCAACCTTACCATTCCATCCCTCCCTTTCTTCCCTCCTCTCTTCCTCCCATCCTCCCACCCTACCTATTCCTATCATCTCCATCCTTCCTCTTTTCTCCCTCTCCTCTATCCATCCTAAACCTCCACTTCCTATCTCCCTCCTTCCCCCTCTCCTCCCTCTCCTCCCCTGCCCATGACATACAACTTCTCAACTCAAATTCCTCCATCCATCCATCCATCCATTCATGTCCACCATCCATCCCTGGCTTCAGACTATCCCTCCAACCCTACTCAATTTCTATCTCCTTCCCTCTTTCTCTCTATTGGGAATAGGATTCCATTTAATTGTAATCCTAAACATATTTCATGTATCTCCTAAGTCTTTGGAAAGTGTTCCCCAACACTAGGATTAGAAAGAGATTAAATTCAAATGAAATGAACATGTAAATTGACATTTTTAATTATTCCTAAATTATAGGAAAATGTAGGGATGCCCTAGAAGAGCTCCTACAAAATAGGAGCACATGGGGCACCCACATGGAAGGTGGAACCCACCTTGCTTAAGTTAACTGTTTGGAGGATTGATAACACTTCAGTAATGCATGTAAAGATCCTACAAGTTAGTGATTGATATTTAAATGAGTGGAGTTCAATTCAGTTTAGTTTAGTTTAGTTTAGTTCAGTTTAGTTCAGTTCAATTCAATTCAATTCAGTTCAGTTATGGTTCAGTTATCTTCAGTTGCATGTAGTTAGTTTGAGTTGAATTCTAGTTGACTTCAATTGACTTGAGTTGCATGAATAATGACTTCAATTGCATGACATATAATAGGTGGATACTTATGGTTAAGTGGGGATGATCAATCATGCATAATGTTTGCATGAATTGGTGGAGAGATATGTTTTAGTTAACTAAGATTGACTTGGACCCACCTTGGGCACCCAAGTTGGCATCTTTGAGTTAACAACTTTTGCATGAGAAGATATTTGCAAGGCTCAGTTAAATGGGACCATTCTTGGGTGCCAACTTTGAGGTGATGCTTGCAAGAGATACTCTCGAATCAACGCTCACAATTGGAAGTCTACTTTAGCACCTAAATCTGAGGAAACTTTGGATTTCGAACCTATCGTATTTGTGAAATCAATGCCAAACGAAAGTGTATTACGATTTCGGAGAAAGAGATTTTAAGTGCTCTTTGTATTTTAATAACCCCATGCGGAGCTACATGCCTACGAATTGTCTATTAACAAGCTGGAAGAGAGTTCGCTTATAGCTCAAAAGCGCTGCGGGTGGCAGTTTAATGTTGGAAGAAAAAGTAAGCTATCAAATCCGGGTTAACTGATGCAATATTGTTTTTAAAATCTTGTTCTGCTGGATAAATAATACTGGCGCGACCATTATGATACCCCGTGGAGTTTTTCCTGGCGTGCTCTCCAACGTGATATAACGGTTTCCACTTCTATCTTCTTTGTCTCATTCTATAAATTTATTCTTTCTGCTTAATTGGTAAAATCTGATCTAAAACCAGATAATCATACATGGCTAAATATTCTAACAGAACACTTAATTAGGATCTACAATCCTCATAGTTTTACAAGTTTTGTTGCCAATTATTACCTTCATTTTCAACACATCGGTAACGGTTTTAACGCCGTATTCGACACCTTTCAAAAGTTTGCTGCTTTTGCTGTAGTGGGAGCTTTTAATGTTTTTTATCGAAGAAGTCATACCTGAGTTCCCCAATTTCGCTCCAGATATTGAAAGATCCAATGGATCTAGTTATGAGATGTGGAAACTAAAAATGGAGGATCTCCTTGAAGAGAGAGATCAATGGTTAGTTGTTTGTAATGAGACAAAGCCATCTACAATGATGTTAGATGAGGATTGGGATAAGCTGAAGCAGTTGAAACGAGCAAGATTATGTCTTGTCGATGATGTTCTCTGAATTGTTTCAGTTTGAAACCATCGCGATATAAGCCGTATTATGATAGTAGGTGTTTCTATCAAACCAAAAGCTCCTGAATGAATAAAGTTGTATCCGAAAAGATAGTTGTATTCTTTAAAGATGAAAGATGGTGATTTTGCTACAAATCATTTGAATGCTTTTAATTTGATTCTAAGTCAGCTAGCATATGTACATGTAAAGCTAGAAGATGAAGATAAATGCATTTTGTTACTTTTTTCTTTACTAGAGTCTTCAAAAAATCTAATTGTTACATAGTGTAGTGGTGCAACTTAGAAGATGGACACTATAATCTCCACTCCAACGGAGAGATGACAGGCCTAAACCGATCCTGTGATGCCTGAAGTAGAGGAGGCCTTAAGGAAAGAGCAGAACCAGGGAGAGGGAGACAAGAAAGGGAAGGGTAAGTCCAAAGGACGGTCTAAAACCCCTGGTAAGAGTAAGGTAAAGTGTTAGAATTGTGGGAAACCTGGACATGTAAAGAAGGATTGTAAGAACAAGAAAAAGAGTTTTGATGCTTCTATAGAGAAATCCTTGGATGATAGTAATGATGCATTGGTCATTTCATCTAATATTATTAGTATGACAACCTTGGCTTATTGATTTAGGCTTTCGTTCTATCATATGACCTCCTAACGCAAGGAGTGGTTCACTAAGTATACTGCATATGATGGAGGGAATGTCTTCTTTGGAGATAATAGCACAACAAAGGTTGTTGGAAAAGGAGAGGTAAAATTGTGTTTCAATGATGGTAGTGTTAAAAACCCTTAATGATGTTTACACCCGTGATTCTTGCAAAATCTTACTTTCTGTATCTAAGTTCAATGATTTTGGAATACATGTGACATTTGACAAAGGTGGTTGTAGATTGGTTAAAGGGAATATGGTGGTTGCTAAAGGATCTCAGATTGGGAATTTTTTAAAGCTTAATACCTCCAATTTGAAATTTAACCGTCACCGTAACAAGTTGAAAATGATGTATGTTGTGGCACTATGATTACCACATTGGCAGTGTTCACCAACACTTTTAATAAGAAATTGGTTGATCGTATTCCCGATTATAAAAATTTGGAAATATTGCCATTTCGGCATTGTGTGTTTGGAAAGCAATCTAGATCTTCATTTCCTAATGGAACAAATAAAGCTAAAAGATTATTAGAGATTATTCATTCAGATGTTATGGGTCCTGTAGATATTGACTCTATTGGAAAATCTAGATATTATGTCACTGTTACTTGATTTTGCTTCCAGCTAAATTGGGTAGAATTATTATTGTGTTTGCATTTAAACGATAAAAGGAACATATCATTTTCTGCTAAGTTTCATTCACATGCATAAAGAAATATCAAAAGACTACTATACTACATTATCTCATGTAGATGCATATAACATAACATACGAAAAAGTGCACAATATTTCCAAAATGTAGTCTTTATCGATAATGATAAGTGTATAGTGTCCCTCACAAGCCGAGGGACTAACCATTTTAATGCATATAAATAAAACACTATACATTTACAGATACAAAAAATAAATGCACATAAAATGAAGGGGGACTCATCATTTCCTGAATGATGAATCCTGGTTTCCTTGGCTTGCATTGTCTTTAGTCTCTCCCGCTTGTCCTACTTCCAATTGACGCTTACCCTACTGCTCCTAGGTTCCTTGCATCTGGAAGAAGAGTGTTGTTAGAACAATGAAAGGTCACCAATCAAAATATGTGCAAAACATCCATAAAAATATAATATGATCTCCATAAGCATTAAAATAGATAAAATAGATAGCATACCATAGGTGTCCAGGAAAACAAAAGAGTTATCAAACATACTTATCATAATCTTTGTTTATCTAACATGTTTTCTCCTTGTGCATATATAGGACAAATCTTTGTTACTGTTTTGGTTTCAGCTAATTACATCATGTGGAGTAAAATGTGGCTCCCACGAGGGTTAAGCCTAGCATGCTGCCCTCTTGTGTTTTAGGAGGGATAGGAAATTGAGCAACTTGATCAATCAATGATAAACCTATTCTTGATGCATTAAATCAATATGGAATCATACCCGTTGATAAAATTTCATTATTAGATTCAAAAGATGGAACAAAATGGTGTGAATTATCAATAAAGTTACTCTTCATCTTTCAAAATGAATCAAACAATAGGCTGCTTGGAAATATTACTCTACTGGATATGTCTTTCAATCTTCTTAAGTGAATCTAAAGTCCATTTTAATAATGATATGAGTTGGATTTCATTGTCACAATTTTCAAGGAGCTAGTAAAGAAGGGAACAAGAACAAGAACAAGAACAAGGATAAAAATCATTCAAAGATGAAACAATTTGTCTCTTCCCAAGAAACAAATTTTTTCTATGATAATGTTAATATAGACGCATCAAGTTCAATTATGGAGATGCATCAAGTGAAATTATGGATAATCACATAGTGGAGGAGCTGTCAAGACCTATCGGGAGCTATCATGAGCTACATGGAGCAACTATAAGTGATGAGTGAAATGCAAGGTCAAGGCCACCATGAGCTATGAGACTTCATGGTATATAGTGAATTCAAGTAAAGGGCAACAAACACAACTTTCATAATGAGCTTCAATAAGGAATAATGAAAAGATCTCATCATGATGCAAGGTGACTATGATATCAATGTTAAGAGCTAATAATGACACAAATATTCATAAACAACAAGTGGCATGAGATAGTAAGGACAACCTGTTCATCATGAAATGAAAGAAGCATTTAATTCTAATTTCAAGGTTATCAATTCTTGATGATAAATATGACTGTTATAGTGCACATCCCATAAGGAGCATCCTACAAATGGAGATATCTCCTTTAGAGTGACCATTGAGGGGGTAGTTCAAGTGAGGTTATGCAAGGATGCATCTCTCAAGGCCATTGAAATGCATAGTAAAAGGATGAAAGTGATGAAGGGACAGTAACCTACAAGGAAGTGACATTAGAATCCATTATTTGGGAATTCTTCAAATAATACAATATCATGCAAGTGATTGGATATATAGGGTCCATCGAGGTGGTAACAACATTCTCAAACATTTGGTAGTACTATGGTAGTATTTCAACAAATCTCGTACTATGCAATGAAATTGAATCATTTTACAAATCATTTTCTTCAACAGGGCAGTCTTAAATGACAGTGATGTTTTCAACAAGATCAAGGAAGAGTCAAATGCTTAGGGTGAATGGCATGCACATTTCTTACAGACAGTAAACCCACTTTTATAATAGGACAATGCCTATCAAAAGGAGTCCTAGTTGTTAGGTTGTCTCACAGTCTAGAATGGATGAACATCTACCAAAAAACACTATATATAATCAATGGTTGTAGTAGTAGATACCTTGGTAAACATGTATGCAAAATGTTGAAAACCAGTGCATAAGGCATGTAGATTGTCTGGCATAAGTGTAACAAAATATTGAAGAATGTATAAGGAAAAGGTAGTTATCATTAGGTAATCATCATGCCATGAGACAACATACAAGAGACTAAAGGGTATAAGTAGGGCCTCTATAAGGTGTAGGTCTGTCAATGGTTCCACAGGAAGACCAACACTTGTTCAAAGAAATTACAATATGATAAATTTTCAGTCACATACATTATATAGGACAGTTTATGTGTGAGGGTTATAGATACAGGTATCTCAGGGTAGTGGCATCTTGTAGACATTCATAGTCTTGACTCATGAAAATACAACGTTTATACAACCTCACATAGGTAACGAAAGCAAAGAGGCATTGTTAATGAAGACAATGCGTGGACAATGGGAAAACTAGTATCACATACTAGTACAAGAAGACATTCATGACAAAGCTGCCATGTGTCCTCACTATTTCAATTATGAAGGAGCAATGGTTATTTGTTTCCCTGTACTCTACCTACGATGAATAATGTCCTGAACCATGCATTAGTGGTAGGTTTGGAGAGCAGTAGAAGAAGTTTAGAGAAAGTGATGATACTCATAATTTTCAATTGAATATCTCATAGAAGCCACGACCATGAAAAAGTGAAATGAGGATTATGACACAAATGGACACTATCACATGGTATCAAAAGCAAAAAAATAGAGATGCCCATGTTTTTTTTAAGTCAACAGGAAGGTTTTACAAAGACTGACAATGAAATGGAGAAGCCATGACCCATTGAAGATGAAACCATAAAACCCTCAGCCAAGAAAGCTAAATGCTTATTGAAACCCAGAATATTCATCACAACACAATGAATGCTCTAGGAAATGAAGAAATTATGCAAAAATAACAATATTTTTGTTCATTTTCTACTACAATCAACCAAAATGCCAAAGTTCTACAAGAAAATGCTGGAAACAATAGGAAGGGCACCGAATATAAAAGTGTATTAATTTTTTTTGCAATTATAGAGCTCAAATTGAGATTATATTCTCAAAAAATGAAAAGAAAATGTAGAGAAATGTTTACAGGAAGCTTACCAATCCTTATTGTCATTTTATTGCAAGAAGCTCTGCACAGAACCATCCAGAAGTCTCCACAGAGAAAAACCCTCATGGTAGTAGAGAGGTAACACAAAGGGAAAAAATGAATGGGAATGGTGTGTTGCTTTTGCTTTAGGGTTTTTTGTTTTCCCTAAATGTGTTCGATGAGAAAGGATTTTTTTCCTTTGTTTTTATTTATTTTGCATCTCTCTAATGTGCCTGTGGGTTTCATGCCTTAGGTGATTTAAATTTCCCTCATATGTTTGCTAAGTGTGGAAGCCTCTTCTATTTTTTTTTCTTTTGATCTCCCATAGGTTGAAATTAGACTTTTGTTCATTTTGTATTTTTCTCCAACATTGTAAAGCATTTGATTAATGATATTATTATAAATCATTAAATCAAATTGCTATTATTAATGCAACAAAAGAGGCGTTGAATTTCAGGAGTGAGTCAAAGGGGTGTAATTGAACCTTATGATTTGGAGACGGAGTCATAGAGAGGATATGTTTGAGCCTTTTTATTTTTGCATTTACTTTCAAATATAAAAAAATTAGTTAAATGGTGTAATTATAAGCCATTTAATTAAATGTTATTTTAAAATGCAAAATTGAAAAGCATGTGTTGATGTGTAAAAGTCATGAGGTGTTGTTGAATCTTGTGTTTCTGCAAACACAAAAAGCATGAGTCAAATCATCTTGGAGCTATAATGATGATTGACCAACATGGGGAAGGTGTGTGGGTTATCTTTGACTGTTTTGGAGGGAATGGTGACCATTTAGAGGTAGTTTTGTCGTGCTTTTAGTGTGACTTGGGTCTTGGCTTGAAATTTCTTCATTTGGATGACACTTTGGAGGAGTTTTAGAAGGTTCTTTTTTGGCCTTTCTGTTGCATCTGACCAAGATTTTCTAGAAGTACATGTGTGGGGCAATTGTTTCAAATTTTGCATAAGTAACTTCAAACTAGGTTTTGGAGGGGAGTTCTTTCTTTCTTTCTGTAGGCATTGTAGCTTCTTTTGGATTTCTTTGAGGTGGAGGATAGCATTGTAACTCAAATTTGCAAACTTATGCAATAGTGTAACACCTTTTGATCAATAAGTTAATCTATTTTACCTTCTCATTTTTTTGTTTTATTGTGAAAGATTTTAAAAATAGTTGATGAAATCTTATGGTAGAACTATTTTTCCCTTTGATTTTGTCATGTTTTTCTTTTCATTTATGCAGTTAATGTGAACTTACAGGTCATAACACGTGTTCAGTTAGTTCAGGAAAGAGTCTAAGTTGTGAAGATATATTTTACTTCCTTCTAGATGTCCTTAACATTTTTAGCCTAGTTATGAAGCACTGATGCAAATACATATGAAGTTTTGAGTTTTGTAAGCCACTGTTAAGTTGTTGATCATTCTTGTGTGTAAAAGAAGCTATGTATGTTTGAGGAGAACACATTAGGTGCATCACCATAGGGGTTTAGTTTTTATTTTCATGCTTCTTTCTCCACTTTTCCCAGCAAGGAATAGTTTAGGTGACACCAATTAGGAGCCAACCTTATCTGGAGGTCCACTCCAAGCTTAGGTGACCCATAGCCTAGGAGTGTTCCCATGTTTCTCCAATTTTTTTGAGTTCCACAACTTGGAAGGGGTACAAATTTGAAGAGTTAACAGTCACATTTATCAATGATGTCTCAAGATACACTTGGATTTATTTTATGCATAACAAATCTGATGTGTTCAATAAGTTTAAAGAATTTAAGGCTTTGGTTGAGAAACAATCAGATCATAAGATAAAAGTGTTGAGATCAAATAATGGTGGTGAATATTGTTCTAAGGAATTTGATGATTACTGTAAACATGCAGGAATTGTGAGACTAAAAACTACTCCATATACACCTCAACAAAATGGAGTAGCAGAAAGGATGAAACGAACCTTAATGGAAAGAGCTAGTCGTATGTTAAGTAGTGCTAAGCTAGATCGGTGCCTTTGGGCTGAGGCTATAATTAATTCTTGTTATTTAATCAATAAATATCCTAGTTCATCTATTGAAGATAAAACCCCTTATGAAATGTGGTTAGGTAGGAAACCTATTGTTGCACATTTTACCTATTTTTCACTCTACGCTCAACAGGTAGAGCTGAATAAGTTTCAGCTTTTGTAGGTATAGAATTTTTTCCAAATTTTGCTGATTAAGTGTTCGTTGAATCATCAATGATGTCATCTTACAAAGGTAGCATAAGATTGTTGTGCAAATGTTTAAAACAGAAAATTAAAGAAAATTGCACTTTTATTCATTTCGTGAAAATGTTGAATCTCGCACAAGCCGCGAGAGTAACTGAGATTGTTTCTGACAATCAAAAAATGAATTCTAAATCTAAGCACAGGCCACACTGCTGTAAATAGCATAAGCGTAAAAAAGAAAGCAATTCATTATTGCCTGTTACGGCGAATCGCTTCGTTGGTGCTTTTCGTCATCGAGCCTTCAAGCAGTTGCAGCCTCGCTTCATCGCTCCGCATACCTGCAAAATCATTAAGAAGATAATGTTAGAGTTGTACTCTAAGCAATAGTGAATTACTTTCTGTCTTACACTTATGCTACAGACAGAAATGTAATTTGCGTTAAACCGAGCATTCATCAGATGATTGCAAGAAATCAGCAGAAAAACATAATACAATGGAAGCTTTCAGCTTCTTTTATTTTTGCTAACATGTTTGTTTCAGTGTGCAGGAGCAGGTTTTTCATATTCAAATTCATTTCAGCTGATATGTGGAGTAAAACGGGCTCCCACAAGGGTTGAGCCCGGCATATCAGGTTTTCAATTACAGAGCCAGAAAGGAATACAGTACAGTAATATCAAATGATTAAAACAGTCTAAATCAGCACATTTGAAATGTTTGAGCAGTTACAATTTCCAGAAAAATCAAAGGAATAGCAAAGTATCATGGCAAATAAACAAAGCATTCAGCATTTTGTTTAGTTTCTTACAAAATGAAAGCACATTGCACATGATTAAGACGGATTTAGAACAGCAGCCTTTGAGTTAAAATGAGCAAGATGAGTATCATGATGGTGGAGAACGATCAAAATAACATTGTTAATCCAAATTCGTAGATAATTACCAGTCTTGTAATCTGCCAGTTTGAAGTTTCAAAATCAAAAGAAAAGCTATATGGAGCAGTTTGAAACTATTGTACAGTCTCATGCATGATTGTAGATGTTGATTGGGAGGTTATTCACCATGAAAAAGCGGAAAATGTTGACAGCAATGTTAATCATGCAAGGATATTTCTTTAATGGAGTATCAGGTGGTATTCACTCTAACCAATGACACTTAACAGATGAAGCTAGGAAGCATTTCATATACAGGGAGCTTCAAGTTTTTCATATAATGGTTCAAGTTTTTCATTGCTTCTTTTGTAAAGATATAATTCCAGCATCATAATAGAGACAACATTTTAAATGGTAAATATTCAGTGTGCCAAGCTGCGCCCAGCCACTGTTTCATGACAAGAGGGGTCTTTTAATCTATTTTCTGTCTCGGTTTTTAATGATTTTACCAGAAAATTAAGAGGCATGACAGTGGAAAAGATTAGATTACAGTGCACAAGTAGAAAGAACAACAATCTTGGTGACTAAGACAGGCACAAAATGAAAGGTAGCTGAATTGCTTGATTGGAAGCAGCAGCATGAACTAAGCTCTGGCAAAGGCATGCTTGATCTGGTACAAATGGTTTCTAATGTAGACAGAAAAAGCTGGAATACGTGGATTATGTGTGGAAAGACAAATTCTTAGATGGCTAGACATATAGATGAGTTTGAAACACACCTTGCTCATCTCAAAAGGCTGTTCTCTGAGCAACAAGAGGTGATAAATACAATTAAGGGTGAACCAGAGCAGCTATCTGAGGAACAGTACAAACATATTGATGCACAATTCAAACCTCCTGTGCCTTCTGGTTTTGAAGTCCATTAGACGACATATTTTGTAAAATGTTCATTCACAAATGCAGACAGTTATTTAGCCTTCCACAATTGAAATGGCTTCTAGCATGATGTCTTTCTACAAACAAACATTCTGCAACACTATCTGGTACTCATTCCTCAGGTCAAGCACACACAATAAGAATGTCTGGGTATGAAGGACGCAAGGGAATTTGCGTATTACATTTTGTTTTATTTTTAAATGAAACAGCAGATATAAAACAGAATACCCATAGTAGAAAACGTTATGAATGCCTTGTGAGGAAAGACGGCTGTAAAGGTATGATATGCAATGCAATAAATTAGGAAATACCCAGCATAGTAGCATGTCTTTTACTAAAATATCCAGAGAAATCAAACCATTTCTTGAAGAGGAGTTTTCAAATACACCCAGTTGAAGTTTCGAACTGAAGAATACATTTTCCTTGCTTTATAAATTTTTGAAGTTTCAAACACAGAAATACAGAAAACAGATTATTATTGGCAGTACCCATGATGCTGTGAGGCCGCGGCCTGTTTGAACCAAGGTCAAAGCTTTGTCAGAACAATATGGAGCTGTTTCAGTCATAGGTATGAAGGCAACTATTCAGAAAATGAGAGTGCAGAGTGTAGTGCGGCCATGGTGAAGTCATTTCACACACCCATGGCTGAGCTTTATTTTCAGTGCCTTTCAGGGTTTTAAATAACAAAGAAAGGATTCGAAAATAACTCATAGCCGTGGTCAGAAATCTTCAGAAACTTGCCAAAATACATGGTCAAAGTCCAGAAATTGCTAAGGAATCACGAGATTAAGGTTAGCTACGGCCAAAGACAGAGATATCTGATGCTTATGTCCATTATTAGCTGAGATGTTGTGTTAAAATTCAATGACAGAGATATGAAAGCTTACCACGTTTTTGTGAAGTTTCATTTTTTTTATACTGGCTCTCTTCAGATCATTCTTCCAGCATCGACCTCAATGGAAAGAGATTTTAACAAAATGGACAGAAGCAAATGACAAAATATCAGAATACTGTCATAGTCGCGCCCATAAGATAGCAAAATTTCCATGTAAAATTCCCAAAAAGAGCTCAGATTTGTGGCAAATAAGTTCCTTTTACCTGTGGCGCCCAGAATATGTCAAAAGATCATGGAAATCGACAGAAAATTGCAGGAGTCGAGCTTGGAACCCTACTCGGAGTGGCGGCCAGTTTCTTCCAGAAACTTCATGTCAAATGTGAGAATGATTATGTTTTTTAGGGTTGACGTTTTTTAGGTCATTTCTCCAAGTCAAAAGAATATTTTTAATGATGTGGTCGCCTTTGTATTATTGAAGAAATGGTGTGGCCGAATATTTTAAATCATATGGTCGGCCTATTATCATGGAGGAGATAATGTGTTTGATTTTTATTGAAAGAATGGTGGTCGACCAAGTTCCAATTGCATTATTATATTTATAGTTTGCATTATTCAATGAATAATTAATTTTTTAAATGATATACGACAGATCATTTAATAAATTAGTTATTTTAAACATGCAAATTATAGATATCTTAATACAATTTAAAGATATTATTTCAGGCAAAGTTAACTGAGGGTGTTAGATATTTTCATCGTGCACATGAAATAGAAGTGGAGTTTCAGTTCTTGGGCGAAGTTGATAAAAACGAAGCAGTTTTGCATGCTTTGAGCCACTTTTTCAGGGAGTTGCAGTTCAGTTCAATAGTGCATGTATCAGTTACGACTTGGCAGTGAATTTGAGCTTATTTGGACTCATTTTTACTTGAGTTTGGCCACTTTTTCAGGAGATTTTCACTTGTGCTCGGATTTCACATTGTAATTGTCATCTTTTCACCTTCTGATGACTTTCAGTTCTTTTTGCATGCCTTTTTGGAAGGGCAGAACCAATCGTTTATACATCAAAAAGAAGAGGCAGATCATTAACGAGACAGCCAAGTTCTTTCTCAGCTTCACCAAGTTACAGAGTACCGGTTCAGCCTGTACCGATTATTCAAGCAGCAGTTCCAATGGCAGCTAGAGCACATGCTTTTGTTCCGTTTGACGGGGGCAGCCCATTAGACTTAGCTTTGCATGATGATATACCAGTAGCAGCACTGAAAAGTTTTCCTTTCTTCAGTGGTGAGGATCAGACTACGCCAGTTGAGCACATTAGAGACGTAGCCTCATTATGTGGAGTTCACCATGTGACTCAAGAGAACGTGGCTTTAAGATTGTTAGCAGCATCATTTAAGGGTAAAGCATCTCAATGGTTTCGTGGCTTACCAGTTCGTAGCGTCCCAACATGGGATGACTTAGGAGACAAGCTGACGAAGCAATTTTCAGACAAGTCCGATCATTTATCTCTAGTTGAACAAATGACGACTATTAAGAGAGCGCCACAAGAAAAAATGATGGACTTTAATTTCAGATTCCAATGGACATGGGACCGAATTCCAGCCACGGTAAGACCTACTCCTGATCATGTTTTTCTGTATTTTCTTAGGTCATTGCACAGTGATATTGCCTTAATGATACAGTAAATGGGTGGGTTAACCTTACCAGCAGCATATGACATTGCCATTAGAGCTGAAAATTGCCTCATACAAGCTGGTAAACTTGCCCCAAGACCTCCCATGCCAATTTTCCCTGAAGTACAGCCATACATGCCCATCCATGTACCTCCAATAGCCGCTATACCTGCTGTTCCAGCCTTAGGTTTCCAAGAAGCAGTACAAAATAATGCTGTTCCAGCAAATTCTGATTTGCAAGGTCTAAAAGATACCTAACAGCAGTTAATGAATGACCAACAACAAATGGCCAAGTTACTTCAAACTGTGAGTAACAATTTAGTAAGTCTTAAAAATCAGCAAGGTCAAAATTTCAGGCCTAATCAATCATCCTTTCAAGCAAATAGGCCTGCCTATCAAGCTGATTACCAGGGACAAAAGAGAAATTTTAACTTTAGGCCTAATCAACCATTTAACCCAGCTGCTGCTAGCTCTTCAAAAGAGTTGATACCAATACAGAATAATTTAGCGCAGGATTATGTTTGGTGTTATCCCTGCAATCAGCCTCATAATCAGGCTACTTGCATGAACGGGGTGATTAATCAAGCACTCATGGTGCAAAATAGTTATGCTGCTCCTGAACAAACAAATAAGGAGGATAGTGATCAACAAAATGAACAAACACAGCAAACTGACCTTGACGTTGCCATGATGAACTGGCAAGGAAGTGAGTTTTGAGGAGTTAATCACGTGCAAGGTCAAAATCAGTCAGTCGCTTCTATTGCAGCCAATACGAGGGCCAAAAAGAGGGCATTT
>VDFB02166987.1:0-19431 GCA_007258455.2 Sequoia sempervirens
TCGAGAGTGACATAAATCTGAATCTTAAGTATGCTATTAATATGTCTTACGACTATTACATAGACTGCTTGGCTTCTACCAATATGTTACATGATACTCTTTTTCCATCATTTGTTCAAAGCTTCCTATAACAAATTGTTATTTGTTGTTGTTCTATTTCTTTGCAAGGAAAGAAAATGTATTGGTTAAGTTGCATTGTGAAAAGAGGCATTGTAGTTTTTCTTGCATATGAGGCTATTGTAAGAATAGTCATGCTTGGCTCTATTCTATAACATATATGAAACTTTTGAAACTATTGTGTTGTGAAGTCTGTAAGTCATTTTAAAAAATATAAAAACTTGTATGTCTGACCACCTTAACTTGGTCAAAACTTCATGAAATTGAATTTTTCTTTTTTTAATCCTATTGTATGCAAAGCATAGAATGTGATCCATGTTTTGGTTTAAAAAAATGTGATACCATTTGAAAGATATAGATGTTTTTCAATCAGCCTATCAATCAAGACTTTACCCATAATTTAAATAGAAAATGAATAATAATTACTTATTAAATTCAAAGTAAAGCATAATTTATATTGGTGGAAAGCTAAGAATCTCCTTTAAAAACCCTTTTCATTTCATCAATTTTGGGTAAAACAATAGTCATCGGCCACATACCCATCATATTGCCACTTTTTGGCCCATCATGATCCTACACATACCCATATGGTTAATCATTGAGATTAAACTTCTTTATGTCACATTTAAAATCTGCATTAACCATATAAGTTTTTTCATTATGCTAAAATCAAGAGTGATAAATTATTTATTGCATCAGTTTAATGACATTGTATTTGATTTAAAGTTTCTTGGAATGCTAATGACATTTGGTTCTTGGTTGCCATTCACATATAAATTTAATGAAATATGTGTGTGTGTGTGTGTGTGTGTGTGTGTGTGTGTGTGTGTGTGTGTGTGTGTGCTTCTAGGTCTAATGAATATCAAAATTAGGATAGAGATAAAGTTATGTCATGCCTGGACCAATCTATATAACAGTTCATTTCCCAATTCAATATTCAAGCTATTATAAAGACATTTACTATTTGAGAAAGGAAAGTGTGAAAAACCTATTAAAAAGAAATTTACTATATAATAGCTACCTTCACAATTGTAAATTTATGATTTTTTTGCAAAGCTTGTTCACTAATGAGGAATAGTTAGGGAGATGGATTTTGTTTAGGGAGGTAGGGTGCTTAGAACAGGTGATCCATCAGATGGGCATCTGCATGTTGTATGTGTTCTCAGTCTTCTTCTTCATGTTGCATGTGTGTTGTGTGTGTGTATATATATGTGTGTGTGTCTGTCTCCATTCCATTCCATTCCTTCCTGTTCCATTCCTTCATAGGCTTCAAGTCCCTTCCGATTACCAAGTAAAGTTTTACGCTTTCCCCTTTTCTTTCTGCATGGTTACATACATTCCAAAACATACCAAAATCAAGTATGTCTATACAGTTATTCCTATACATTGTATGCTTTCAAACAAAACCTTTGTTATTTCTTTCTTCTCTTCCTTTAAACAATTTTTTTTGTATTTCATCTGCAGAATTCCGTTTTTAACAGTTTTTAATGAGGCATTCTCTTTTCCTAAAAAAATTATTGGATCCATAAGAGCTCTAAGAAAATGAATATATGTATTAGGAGATAGAAATTTTTTAGCATGTTCACTATTCTTAGGAACTATGCAGTTTCCACTTCTTACACATATATATTTAGCTGTAATAGAGGAATTGTATGAAAAGTATCACAATAACACTTATTTGTTCCTAAATATTATACACAAGAATTCAGTTCCCATGTATTAAGTCAACTAGCTGCACCATTGCCAACCCACGTAATTACCAAGGTCCATGTCGCCTCAAAAATAAAACTGCACAAGTTTTCATCAGCTACGACATTCCCGGCGTCGGCAAATCCCATTCACCCACACCACAATGGCTCTTTTCACAGTATGGATTAATGAAAATGTGCTTTCCCACATGGAAACATTCAATATAGTATTTACTTCCCCCTCCAACCCTGTAAGTTGACGGGAAGATGCATTTGTGCTTCTCCCAACAAACACTTGCCATTCACCTTCCCTGTTACAATGGCACCATTCTCCACTGCCACCAACCCACGTACCTACTTTTGCCCACATCATTGCAAAGGAAAGAAATAGTGCCCTACCCGCTAGAAAATTTGCAACTGCATTCTTCACCATGAAACCCATATTGCCTTAATCAAAAATTCAAGCTACATTGCCTACGAGTAGATTTAATACTCAAATATAGAATTCACAAAAGAGTTATTCCATAATGTTTGCAATAGGCAAAATGAAAAAAAATGCCCCATAGACTACTCTCCATAGTACATGATTCCATGTTCCCACAGTTGCCTTCTTGTCTTCCCAGGCATATATATTTTTTAGGCAAAAGAAAGAAGATTTAACTATTATTTCTTCATCCATATGGAAGGACAATGTGAGCCACATATGCAAAACTGATTTTACAAAATACCCATGTGAAATAACTTACACATTATGCACCACCACACTTTCAAGCCCTCCAATTTACTACAAAATGGATCCATATGTGATGATTTTAACAATAGTCTGCTACCAAACCAACACCATAATGACCCTTTCAATAGGATAACTTCGTCAAAGTATACTTTCCCATATTGCAACATTGAATATAAAGTATACTCTCCCATACTCCAGCATTCAATATTGCATTTACTTCGTTTGCCGCCATCGTGCAACAATAGGAAACATTGGACCTCACACGGAAAAACGCTTTCCATTCACATTCCCCGTACCCAGTACACCATTTTTGACTGCCCCCACCCCACAAAATTACCAATAGCCACATCACCAGATAAAAAAAATAGTGCCCTCATCGACCCCCGATAGATCCCCATCATCGACATTTCCAATTTACTATTGCATTGACGAAAACCATAGTGGTAACTTCAAACAAAAATCCCCAACCCATGTAATTGCTAAGCTCCACCAATCCAATATATATATATATATATATATATAGTGTACATCCTACTAGATGAGTAGTTTGCATAAATGGTTAATTTATTGTCTGTGTCCTTGTCAAATATTTGTATCTTTGTCGTTATACCAACTGTGGATATTTAAAAGAGATTATTCTTTTGTATGGATGGAGGAATTGCAATTAAATGTCCTTTCTTCCACTAGAAAATATGTTGAAGGGTTAGTAATTTGTTTGTCGTTGGTTTATGGTTCTACTTATCTGTCTCTATTGACCAATGAGGAAGATTTAGGCAAATCCTTTCTTTAAGAGGTAACATCCATGCTATCAGTAAAAGTCGATCCTCGTCGCCGACAATTCCAATTTGTAGTTGCACTAACAAAAAACCAAATGGAGACTTCAAGAAAAAACCCTCAACGCATGTAATTTCTAAGCTTCACCCTCGTTCAAATAAACACTTGCCACTCAGGTTTCACCTATCCAGCTAGCCCATCTTTACATATAGAGAACTAGGGAAATTGTAACACAACTGTATCAACATCAACAAATGTGTGAATCCTTCCAACTTCCCAAATCAATTATTCAAACCCAGTTCCCCAGGGAAGTGCCTATTTTCTCTATGTTATACAAAAATTATATGATGCAATGATCTGTGCAAAATCCATATAGCACCACAGGCTTAATTGGAAATTTAAGTTGCATTAAAAATTTGTAATCAAAAAATCATAATTAATTATTTACGTGGAAAAAAATTACAAAGAAATATGCATTACATCAAGGCATGAGTCCTCTACTTATATCTAAAATCTTATAAAAAAATATTATCATTTTATTGTGGTTAGGGTGGTCAGACAGACACGTACTTCTTATTTTTTCCCTGAAATTTAAGTACCATTGTATTAAAATTTCAAATTTTCACCAAATAGATTTTTTTTTAAAACAAACCTAGTAGTTTAGAGACTACATTCATTTTGCTACATATTCTATTCTTACATATTTTTGAAATAATATAGATAAATAACTCAAATTTTTATGTCAAGTTGCCTAACTAGATGATTTTTCTGAATTTTTTGCCACTTAAGGACATGTTTTTTCCATGATGATCCTGCACATACCCATATACAAAATATTTAATATATATTAAAATATATTGTCAAGTATTGCTCATATAGAAAATATTTGAAATATATATGGAAATAAATTGTTCAGTTGTCTTTGAAATTCTAATTTGTGTAAACATATCATATAACCATCCAACTGATTTCAAATATTCAAAAGCAAGAATGACAACAAAATTGATGTACCATGGTATAATAGAAAAGATGTCAGGTAAATAAACGTGCAAATATGTAGATGCAAACATAGGTATAAATTATGTTCATATTTCTTAAATACAATTCTTAGCATGTCGTAGTCAACATTTAAAAGTCAAAAATATGAGAAATGATCAAAAGTGCAAAAGAGTAGTCAAAGCTCTTTCAAATTGTAATCTGTGTAAACATATCATATAACCATCCAACTGATTTCAAATATTCAAAAGAAAGAGTGACAAAAAAAATGAATTGCACCATTGTATAATAAAAAAGATGGTAGGTGAATAAACACGCAAATATGTAGATGCAAACATAGGTATAAATTATGTCCATATTTCTTAAACAAAAGTCTTAGCATTTTGTAGTCAACATTTAAAAGTCAAATCTATCAGAAATGATCATAAGTGGAAAAGAGCAGTCAAAGCATAGGCTCGTTAGTGGAGCTTTTTTCTATAGCAAGAGTAGATATCTTGATTATGTCTGCAAGCAATAGTTTACACTCTACTTCAAAATAAACTTTCGTTGCTTTCAAGCGTTCCTCTAAATTATATGTTTCTATTCTAATCAAAGTATTGAAGATATATGCTTTACAAACAAGGCCTTTAATAACAACAATAGGGTCTATTGTAGAGTCAGAGTTGTCCTACAATGCATAGAGATATTTTGCTAGCATCTGCAACAAACTAGTGGAAAATTCATCAAAAGCAACACACCAAAGGATTCCTGAATGGTCATGCAGCTTTAACTGCAGAAGATACCGATAGTTGCATTCCTCAATTTCCATCTAGCAAAAATCACAAAACCAAACATCAACATGGGGGTGTGTGCATTTCCTTTTGCATTCTTTACCATTAACCAGCAAGGGGCAAGCAAGGTAAAAAAAAGACTCTATTTTTGCAATTAGAATGGTTGCTTTAAAAATGGCTTCAACAGTTTCTCCCAAACGAAGGCAGTTGATTAAGATAAATGTAATAGTAACTCTATCATTTGAAGGATGCAACCTCTGAGGTGTATAAGAAGTTGAAGCTACTTGGTCTACATTAATTGGCCCCTTGGATCTAAGAGTGTTTGCCTCAGGAATAGAAGGGTTAATTTCAAGGACTATTCCTATTGATTTGTTGATAACTTTGCCATTAAACCAGCCTACATGATCACTATGAACAACAATAATCACTATTTCGCCAGAAAGGTACATCTGGTGCAAGGTATGACCTTTTTTTTTCAGCCTGTGCCCCATAGAAAAAGCAATGAGAGAAGTAGAGACATAATATAGTTTAATGGTTCATCGAATTGTTTTAGATCCATTTCTCCTACGAATAGTTGAAATGTACACAACATGCACTGCAATGCCAATAATATCAACAAAGTTGTTATCACTATAGTTGCTTACTTCACTAACCAGCACAAAAGCAATTTTTTTTTGGGACAAGAATCTCATCTTCAAATTGTTTTATTGTTGATTTTTCATCCAAAACAATCTGAAGATTACTATTTAATTTATTGAGTCTTTTATTGGCTTCCTTAACCAATCCCCTCAATATTAAATAATTAAACCCGCCTCAACTCGACCATAATGCAATTTAGCAATATCATCAAAACAAGTAATATGTATTTTTGTCCCCTCCACATCTATAATGTCAAAACTAAACAGTTGCCCTTCACCTCTTTTTTATTGAAAATGATGCATCTCACTAATATGTGTTACACGCCCTTTCACTGCCCAAAAATTTTGATAAATGTTCAAAGCTTTAATAGGGTTGACCTTTGGAGGGTTGTTTTTTTTAAGGGGATACCTATAGACCAAATTTAGGGGCCCGTTTAGAAGGAGAAGGTGAGTCGGGCGCCAAAATTTTCTCTTCTTGCTACTTGAAAAAATACCTAGGGTTCCAATAATTTGACAATCAGGCATAATTACAACTAAGTTGAATATGATTAAGGCCCTGGACAAGAAAAAAAACAATGTATTGGACAAATTATATCAGGCAGAAATGAAAGAGAAAATTCTTTAGCATAGACAACAAACAACGCAGCCCACCTTGAATCTTGGATATTCCTACAGATGGAGTCTTTTAAACATATAAGGGACCATATTTTCAAGGCACCTGTAAACAACATATCATGGCATTTGGAAGGTAGAGTTCCTTTTTGCAAATGGTGGTCATCAGCCAAGACAACCTCTTATCACTCAACCTGACCTTCATGATCGCCAAATTTTTTGAAGGAAAAAAGTTGGAGTACCGAAGAGGGAACAACATCGCCGACATTGATAGAACAAATTTCAAATGGAGTCAAAGTCAAATCTTTCTTTGCAGCCTACAAACAAAAGTGCAATCAAGCAAAATGCACATCATCACACCAAATCGATAAAACAAGCAAGTAAAATGGAAGTTGCAAAGAGCTACATTATTATGTGCTCAATATTATCAATGCATGTCTATTTTCATATCTATATCCTCTAAAAGATCAATGCATCTCTACTTTCACATCTATATCCTCTACTAGGGAGAGATTTATATATATACACCTAAATTCCAATCAAGCAGCAACAACATGAAAGGTAGGAAACAATAAGAGCAAGCTTGTAGAAGGTACAAGGAAAAAGGAAGGAAAACTTATGGAATTCGAGTTTGTAGGCTGGTGGATGACATCCTCAAAGCTAGACTCCACAACTTCAGGTGTACAAGTTTACGCCAAATCAATCACCAAATCAATTTTTGGGGGCTCGAGAGAGCCATCCACGTACCTTGACTCTATAGAGATAGTTGTAGAATCCTTTAAAGGTAAGGAATCTTCCAACCATAGTTGATTCATTGATATCTCTATACCACAGTAAAAAACCAAAGATTAATGTATTCCAACATTTAATACCAACTCGTGGAGAGCTTAGAATGCATACAATATTCTTCCTATATTTGTATAAATGCCTATATGCAAGCATTTGTATACATTGCTACTTTCTCGATCATCTTTCTTAATAGAAACAATGGAATATAAGAAAAAATGAATAGAAATCCTTAAATACATATATGGGTTCAATTTTTTCCTCTATTTAGACATTTGGAAAACAAAATTAAGAAAATATATATATATATATCCATATGTACACATGTATCTATTTATCTATATATACAACAATATATCTGAATGATAACATTTTCCATCCAAACAAATTAAGCACGTTAAAGATTTTTTTTTTTTAAAGATTACAAAACAATCCTTGTTACAAGAACAATAAGATACTCTGCCACAGGTAGTTTCAAATGGACAAGTGGAAAACAATATCATGAAAGTTATTGATAGTCAAATGGATGAGGTTAGAAGAATATCATGAAACATGTTAATAGAACACAACCAATCTATGTAACAACTATCTTGTAAATTCTAGTTCCATATTTTTTTGTGCAATAGTTATTCACCAATGAGAAACATTTACAAATATCTTTTGTTGAAGAGACAAGCCCCACATTCTCATTATCAACTATAGGAAACTCTTCTATATTTAAATAATTTTACAATAGTCTACTATCAAACCAACACCACAATGGCTATTTCAACAGACCAACCCAATCAATATATTTTCCCACACATTTTGCAACATACTTTCCCATAGACACACACACATATATATATATATATATATATATATATATATATATATATATATATATATATATACAGACATATATATGTACATTCATACATATACATATTGATGCAAAAGCATCCAGTGGTGTAAGGGCAATCTTGCATCACCCAAAAATAGTTAAATTTCAAGTTTCTCAATTTTTAGATGTTTTTACATTTTTGGATATCTTTTCCGTCATAATGAAATTCCTAATTTACGGTTTTTATTTCCGGTTCCTGGGTTGAAAGATATTGCAGTTTTAGTTTCCCAGATTTGCACCTGAAAATCTTCTGAGTTAGATTTAAGGCACTTAGAGCTCCCAGATCAGCCCCAATACTTGCTGAAATCAGCATAGCAAATTTCAAGTGTGTTATTGACTTCAAGATCTTTCCAACGGTTCAAACGGTTCGCGAATCTGAGTCCCAGATCAAAAGTTATGGCCCCGGGAAGTTGGCACACTTTCTAGAAGATACAATTGCAAATGCTCTTTTGAAATTTGAACTTCATGTTGTAAATTTTCAGTGCCAAACCGCCTAAACTCAAATTTGAATGTTGTTTTGGCTCCAAACTAATGAGGAGCTCTATTTATGGGCGAGTTTCTAATTTTTGGGTAACTTTTTGGGGACAAGCTCGCACATTATTGGCCTCTGTGTGACCTGTTCTGATGATTATCTTGTGAAAATATTCAGTATATTCTTTCACAAATCTACTTCCTTTCTTCAACCCTTGCAATTTCTTCAATAGATCTAACTCGTAGTCCACTGGTATGAACTGCTTCTTCAATTTCTCTACCATGTGATCCCATCTGGTGATATTGCCTTTTCCTCTTTGATTTATTTCCAACTGGACCTCTTTCCACCAAATACTGGCATAGCCCTTCAGCTTCATTTTCGCAAACTTAACCCGATCTGGGTCCTCTATTTCCTCATACTCAAAATGTTCTTCTAGGTCATTGATCCAGTCGATCAACTCTTCTGGGTTTAGACTTCCAAAATAACTGGGGACTTTTTCTCTAGGTCTTTTCCCGATCTTCGAAATGGCCCTTATTAGCCACATTTGGTCTTGATCAATTGCTTCATCTTCCTCTTCTACATCTAAACCTTCTTCCTCTCCTTCATCCTCACTTTCCTCCCTCTGGTTTAACCCTCTTCTTAATTGCTCTTGTAACACATCAATCTGTCTCTGGAGGGCTACCAGTGCATCTCTTCCACTAGCATTTTTGCCGCCTCAACCACCTTTGGCACCACCACGCCTACCAGGCACCACTCTTGGAGGCATCTTTCTTGACCTCGACCCACAACCATGGTCCTGGTGTGAACTGCCTCACGATCGGCGATCTATTTGAACAATGCAACTTAATCAAAGTATACTTTTCCACACTACAACATTCAATATTGCTTTTAATTTAACGGCCCCCATCGGAAAACAACAACATAACGCATTAACCCTCATAGCAAAAAAACAATTACCATTCACCTTCCATGTATCAAGGTGACCACCTCCAAAACCACCAAACCACGTAATATATGTATACATACATACAAACATATATATATATATATATATACATCAACATATACATATATGTACACATATACATATACATATATATCTACACATACGTACACATATACACATATATATAGACACATACACATATATACACATGTAGACATATATTTACACTCTATGCATCTTTGGCGCGATACACATTTTATACAATTAGCCCCTTTGAATTGCTCTAATTGATTTCACTTCAAATCCTTCCAAAGAGGACACTATATATTGTGAATGGACACACAATTTATTTTTCCCTTTTCCATATACATTTGCAGATTCATTGAGCTGCCATGGTTTTCACTTTACTTTGATGCCCACCTTCTTTGTAGTATGCTAACAAATAGAGGAATTGTATAACAGTAGCTGCATTATCTGCCATTGAGTATTATAGAGTAAATGGGGAAATTGTAAGAGAACTATTAGTAAAACATACATACATATATTTATCCATACATACATATATATAGACATGGAAGTAGACATGCACTGATATTTTCAAAGACTTGAAAACATATTTTCCTTAATCATTATATCCATGTGTTGTGATGATGTCCATTTTCCTTGATTGCACTTTTTTAACAAAAAAAAATTATAGATATGCTTCCAGCGCTAATAAATATAAAGGTCAGAGAGAGATAAAATTATATCATACCTAGACCAATCTATATAACAGTTCACTTGCCAATTCATAATCCAAGTAGCATTATTCAACAATCAATATTATAGGAAAATATTGAAAGGATAAAATATCTATGGAAAAGACATTTACTATATAACACTGGGCAAACTAATTTCATCTATATACAACTATGTATGTATATGTATGTATATTTTTACATGTATTTATGTATGCATATGTGCACATATTTGTATGTATATATGTTTACATGTATATATGCATGGATATATGTACATGTATATATACGTATATATGTATACATGCATATATATGTCCATATGTTTACATGTATATATATATACATATATATATGTGCATGTTTTACATGGGTATTTTTGCGTAAATGATTAATTTATTGTTCCTTTTGATAGCAGGCTGGTGGGTTTTAACACTAGTGTGGTGCAAAACCTATGACAAAGTATATGTATATACACATGTGTGTGTGTATATATATTTGTATGTATATGTATAGAGGTATATATCTATGTATATGTTTACATGTATATATGTATGCATACATAGACATGAATATACACATGTATATCTATATGTGTACATATGTCTATATGTTTACATGTATATATATCTCTATGTTTACATGGGTATTTTGCATAAATGATTAATTTATTGTTCATTTCTTTGGTTCTCCATTTATTGTTACTTTTGATACCAAGGTGAAGGGGTTTAACACTGATGCACTATGAAATGTGTGAGAAAGTATATTGATTAAGTTGCATTGTCAAGAGAGCCTTTTGGTGTTGGTTTGATAGCACATTATTTATTTGTAAGGCCCCACCTTGCATGTAATTAGTAAAGCCCTAATATGTTTTATGTGATCCTAAATAGATGGTAAGATGTATTATGGATGACAAATAGTGTTATTATTTGATAATATTCTTGCTTATGCTACCGTGAATGTAAGACCCCATTTCGTATTTCTCATTTTATTTCAATCAAACAAGTAGTTAGATGATAATTATGATGAAACAAATCATAAAAAATATTTTTACGATTCATGGGCATTAACCTTGATTTAATTATGATAGATGCACATGTGAATTTTTGGATATAACTTGAAAGTGTTGGGTTATTTGGCATAATAAATTTTGGTAAATGGTTCATTGTTAATGTTATAGGAGTTTAAAATGAATTACAAAGGTGGTAAACAAAATGATGGAGTGACTATTTCATTGACTATATTCTTGTATTGGAGTAAGTGTGTATTTCCTTTGATTATAATGAAAATTGAATCATTAGGTTCATTTGATGTATTAATGAGTAAATAGTTCATGAGTGAAAATTATGTGAATTGGATTAGGTAATAATATGAAGAGATATATGATCTAATCATGCTAACTTTGGTAATGTGCAGGAATCAAATATGCAAATAGGAGGATAGATAAATGTTGGAATAAAATCAAATACATCTTTGGGAAGTTCTAAGTTTAGCCCTATTTGACTTAGAAGAGTTTGAGGTTTTATTATTGGTTGGGTGATTGAGTAGAATCATATTGTAGGACATGTGATGTGAGTTTGGTTGGGGTTGGAACCCTTGGTTAAGATCAAAATTCGTATGGATTTTGTGTGGGCTTTAAAAAGTGATTGCCGTGACCACTCCCTGTTTTTAATTGACAAGAATAATCCCGAAGAATCATAATTCTATGTGGTTTGGAACCTTTTGACACATGTGAAACCCTTGAACCCCGGAGCGCAGCAAAAAGACCCTCAAAATCTACAATATCTCATGAATGTGACAAATTCAAAAAAGGTGTTGGGGCTTGGGAAGAGTGAATTGTCACTCTCAACCTTCTACTCCCAAAAAGTTCTTGGAATTGGCACAAGACTCACACACGTGTGAGCACTTGTGGGAAAGAGTGTAGGTTTGGAGGATCCCCACATATCTCGTAAGAAGATGGAAGATTTTAAGACGCCCCGGAGGAAACTTCAAAGGAAGAAAAGAATGAAAATAGAGGAGTCCATCCTCGCGATAATGATGGAAATGGTTTGGTTTGAGAGTGGTGCCAGCGGATAAAGAGCTTATTTCCCCTCTACTTCGTAAAATAGGAGCAAGTTCTCTTTACCATTTTTGTATTTTTTTTCTTTTCTGAAGTGAAAGTGGTATGTTGTATGGATCATGGTTGAGTATAAAGAGTAGAGAAACTAGAAGCATGAGACTTGGTGCTTTGTTATATTTTATCACTTGTAAAATTTTGAAAAAAAAAGGCTCCATTCATCATCTTGGAGTTAAAATAAAACCTTGCTCGAAGGAATGGCTAGAGCCCACGAGGCTCCATGACACCATTATGGTAGGGTGGAGAGCAAGCCCTTATGGATTGATTTGTCATTTACTTAATTTATATGAGTTGTAATGAGGTGAGTTTAAGAAAATATATATATTCTTGTTAAAAAAAAAAAGTGGTTGGTATTTGAGAAATAAAAATTACGCAGATCTAATTGTGTTCTCTCCATTTTACAGTCAAGTTATTTATGAAAAAACTAAATAAATAGTTAATTAGAAATGTTGTAATTTCTCATGGGTGGGATTAAAAGAAACATTTTTAATGTAAATTTAGGAAAATCTTATTGAAAAGTTGTGCATGATGTCAAGGAAGTATTCATTTTTGTTGCATATACCAATCAACAATTCTTATACATAAAGGATAAAACCTATACAAGTATTCATAATAATATAAAATATAAAAAAGATAAAGATAAATAATTTATTTTTATTTTTCTTTTACAAGAAATTTTATAGGAAATTAGAGATTTAGATTATCATTTTATTGTAAAATCAGTACATATATGTAAGCAAATAAGGAAAATAAAATAAAAATGAAACTGTAATAAAACTACAACAATATTTATTAATAAGGGTTATAGAAGCCATGCATGTAGCATGACGATACATTCATGTCTTTCAACTTCTAAATACAATAAAAATGGGCTACAAAGCACTTCATATGGCTGAATTAACATGAATGATAAGTCGTTGAAAGAGCTGGAAAGCTTGCACATTCTAGCAAAAGACACCCTCCAACACTATCACAAAGTTGGCATTCTCTAGTGGCTGAAATCAAGTGCTGCTAAAGTTAGTAGACAATCCACCATTAATATATCTTGTAACACATAGCATGCTGATAAGATTCCTCTTTTTGTGTTGCTAGTGCATTTTCCTTTTAGAACAAACCCCTAATGAGAATGGATTTCGTGCAATTAAAAGTGAAGTGTTGTTAAAAATTTCACTCCAAATTCACCCACTTAATTCAATATCATTATGAAGTTCCTATAACTCATTCTTAGATCATAAACATTTTATATGTTATAAAAGAAAGTTTATTTGTGATAAAAGAAACTTTCTTCTGGACCTTAACAGAAGCTTCAGGAAAATGTGTAACATAATTTAATGTTCTAGTAGTGTTATTGGTCCAACTAAATAAGACATGGAGATATGGGGTATCGAACACTGTACCCCTCACATGCTAGGCGAGCAATCTACCATATGCATGAAGAATTAAATTTCTGACTTCTTCGTTCCAATATCTCTATACAAGAAATGAAGACTAGGATTTTTTCTATAAATACTTCAGTTGCGTGATCTGTCCTTCTTTCACTACTGATAGCATCGGGTAGAGGGAAGAGAAAAAAAAAAAAAAGAGAGGAAGAAAAGACCTGACTAACCCATCTTCGGGAAACAAAGTTTGAGGAGAGACATATAGCAAATTGTGGGGTCAATTAAATGACAAATAAATATCCACTGTAAGTTGCAGATGGATTACTTTTTAATAAAGGCATGATGGCGATAGATCTATCTAGTCCATAGGATTAGGATATGCATCTCACAAGATGTAGGCCTCAATAAACTTATTTAAAGCATTCATCATTCACAGGATGTCTTATTTCTTTATATTCCTGGTGAATAGATAAATTATGGGATCTATGCCAAAATAGTGGAACAACTACCTCACCTCCTTTAATGGATTATCTAGTAGAATATTTTAGTAGGGCATTAATGGCATATCAGTAGTGCCCACCAAAAAGACGACGCTAGTGGAGGCCTAGGCCTAGATTAAGAAAAATAATAATAATAATAATAATTGAATTAGTGAACTCGTAATTAATCTAACTAGTTAGAGAGAGCACACTATTTATTTTTCTCTCCTCGTGATGCCTTCACTTTTTACACACGCTATTCACCGTAAATATTTTGCTACTATAGTTTCAGGATCTTTCCATTTAAGTCAATGGTGGATTATTTTCATTTGAATGAGCTCTTCCTACCAATTGCTCCAAAAATAAATATATCAAATAGAAAAGAATTAATCTAATAATTTAAATCCCACAAATATTCTTGTCAATACTGCATACACTACCAAATTCCATTGCTATCTTACTCTAGATCGAATATACACAATTTAATGGATGCTTATTGATCGGAACAAACACCACACAATAATATCCATGTGGAAATAATTTTACATCTACCTCATTCCTTATGTACTAGCCCCCTTTAGTTGATCTGCTCCAAAAGTCCCTGAAATGTTTCTTATTTCCACATTGCAATATGCACTATAACAAAGTTATAGAAAATTGGATTATTTTCAATGTGTTTAGTGAAAATAATAACGATATAAAAAATGCATTAAAATCTTTGTCTCACATGATAATGGAAATTTCATTAGAGGGGGATATATCCCCACCATCTAAAAATGAGATTCCAATGAATTAAATAATAAATCATAGGGGGATAGAGGTTAGTATTAGTGGAGTTTCTTTAAAAAGAAAAATATATAAAGCTTCTCTTTATTCAAGGGCCTCTTCCCTCCTTTTAAATAAAATTAATAATATATACAGTAAAGGATTAATATATAATTTTTTTTGCATCTTAATAGTTAATCTTATAAATTTTAAAATTACCCTTTAGAGTGAGTATATATATATATATATATATTTGTGTGTGTGTTGAATAAAATGAATATTATAGTTATATATGTATATATGATATGTAAATAGTTGAATTGATTATAGTTTAAATAATAGTAATATTATCAAGGAAAAATATATATATTGTTAGTAACTGTTAAGTAGGTAAGTGGTAAATTTAAATGTTGTTGGAAATTATCATTGGAGAATAGCATTATTAGTAACTATAATTTACTTAATTGGTAAATTTAAATGTTATTAGATATTACCATTGTAAATATCACGGGGAATAAATATTATCACCAGTAATATTAGTTCAAAAATATTATATTAATAATAAGAGGGGTATTAGTATATTATGGTCAAGGAGGTATTAGAGAGTGCAAAGGATTACGTATGGGATTTAACGTGCTAGTTGGAATTGTGGCATTTTGCCATGATTTCTTTTTAAAAAGTATATTTATAGGTGGATGATAATAAGAATATGGATGGCGATATGAAGGTTAACTTTATCTTTTTGTATTAAACAAGAATGGATGTGCATTAAGCAATAATGGTACCATCAATCGATCTTAAAATTGATCAAGGATTAATATGAGCAACTATAATATGTGGCTTTAATTCTTAACCCCTAAGTGGGTCTAGCAAACTTTAGGTTGAGATGTTCTGGTGCTAGTAGCTTTGTCACTAGCGCCAAAAATCTCTATTAACTTAACACCACCACTCCATGAAATTTGGATCCTACTCCTTCGTCATTCGAGGTTGTGCAGGGTGGTCTCTTCATGCCCACTTATGTGGTAACCCCCACTCCCCACTCTTGGGCGACATGTCAACTTGACATTGGATGAGATACATCTCTCGATGTGTAATGTATGTGACCATACTCATGATTAGTTGGTTGTATATGTGCTAGGTTGCAAACCTATGAAAAAAATAAAAAAAAATTGTTGGGTTTTTCTAGATGAAATTTTGGGGCATGACACTTGGTATCAGAGCCAGGGGTTGCAACTCTAGGGAGCTCTGGGAATAAATTAGGAAGTAATTATTGTGAGTGCTTGGATAGTGTGCAAACCAACTCAAGTGTTGTCAATAAAATATTAATAAGGGAAACTCTAAGGGACTTGAATGGTGTAGTAAACATGAACCTAGTTGGACTTATCCAACCCAAATAAGATTGTAAAGTACCCATAGGCCAAGAAATGACGATTATAGATGGGATTGAGCATGCATTGAATTGATTACTTTCAACTTTTAGGAGAAACTCAATATAAATCACGGTCCCTTGTTTTAAGTAAATGAGGTGAATGACTTGAGCCATATATTAGTCTAGTTAATAAGGTTTATGGCATTAATATGGTCTTTTGACATTAGATTTTCTTAAACCTTAAAAAGGGTATAGTTTAGTTTTTGAAGCAAGATCTTTTTATAAAGTGCATGAATAGTGTTATAGGACATCATGATGTGTAGAAACATTATTTTTTTGGCTTCCTAAGTATATAATTCTCAAATACAATAAATATGGTACATCTTGAAGTTATGATTGTTTTGGGAGAAACATATTTGCTTATAGAAACATTAGTACAAATATATAATGAAAATATATTATTATTATTTTGAAAACGTATCATTAGGTAAAGGAAGGAATTATATAAACCTCATAAAAGTAGATTAATGTGTTAAAGGTTGTGGTTGAATAATATTAGATCTCCACAACCCTTAAATTGATTAAATCAAAATAACAAAAAGAGTGAAACAATAGAAGATCTTCAGAATTTGTATTATGTGCAATATGAGCACCCCATACATTTGGGATTTAAAATATTGTCAAAGATTAAAATAAAACCTTTAAGGTATAGATTATTCGACCTAAGTTAAGGACTTTTTCACAAATTCGTATTAATATGTCTCATGAATTTTTATCTTACACGTCTTAGACCATGGTATATCTAGATCTTATCCATATACCCAAAGATCTTGATTTACACACAAGTGTATAAGAGTTAATCTAGTGAAGTAACAAATAAATTTACTTGATGGTTGGTTGGATAAATTCCATGTATGATGGCACCAACTAAGGATAAAAGCCTTACAATGTATGGTAAATATAATTTTTAAAAGTGGTCAAAACCATATTTTACCTTGAATTAAATGGTTAAACCTTAAGTTATCCTAACACTTTTGCTAGTAAATAGAGTCCTAGTGAATTTAGTAGAACTACAACAACTACTCAATCTTGGAGTTGTTTTACCTATAGACTAGAATAGCAAGTGAAATTAAATGATTCAAGTCAAAGGTGAGAATATGTAAACAACAACAAGTTAAGATTGATGAAAATTAAATTAGATAGTATATAAATAACTTCTAGAAATTAAACATAAAACCTTTGTGAAGAGACTGTATCTAAATGCGTGTTGAAGTTAAAACATTATTTAGAACACATGCTATTAATACCTCCCTTATAAATGATCTAAGAGCTAAAGACTTGTTGGTTCCAAAATAAGAAAGGATAAATGTCTTATAGGAAGTAATAACATATTCAATTAGATGTTGACCTTTAAGGCTGTGTACATGTCAAAAGAACAAAAAAATCAATTGTTCGAATTTATAAATCGGGTGAGGAATTATGTAAATTTTTTAGTGAATTAAGCGATTGAGAAACTAAATGGTATCATCAAGGATATGAAAATTGTCATGAAAGACTCCCAACTAATGTTTTTCATTTCTATACCAATGCATAGTATTCTAGAGAAAAATATATATATGTGTGTTAGAGAAATACAATGGAGAAAATTTAAATCTAGGAATTGTTACTTATCGCATGTCCTTGAACCTTATGAAGTTAGAAATAACTGTGATTATAAAAAAATGATGATTATAACATGTGACTAAATAAGCCAACCTTAGGTAGCAAAATGCAATATTTTTTTTTATTTTTTGTTTTTATTTTTTAAAAATATATATAGATTAATGAGTTGTGAAAATTACTATTCCATGATTTATCATGTGTATTATGCATTGAGTGTGCTTTCCTTTCTCATATTGCAATTCTTCAAACAAAAATAGTTCACTTTCTTCCTTATTAAGTAAGAAACCTTCTCTAGCTTGTTGTATTATAGTGGAATTACCCATATTGATATGTTAGTGAACATAACAAACATGGTTGAATGAAGGAGGAAGACTAGTATGGATAAACATAGAGAACCAATCTTGATCCTATATGAGATGTCAAACACTAAATTAGTAAGATGGGAAGGTGATGCATCATGTATTGTTAAATTTTAGGAAGATGGAGTAATATACATAAGCTACATTTGTGCATCAACTAGTGATTCCTTTTTCGAATGCAAAGTGAGTAGATATGTAAAAAATTAAGAAGAAAAGTGAATAGTGTTTAAAGAAAAAGGAGTGTATGTAAACTGTGAATTGATTTTGTTCTACAATATGGTGGATTTCATAAAGTGTATTATGTTATGACATGTGAAGTGAAAACTAGTAAATGTGTTGTGCCTCATGTATGAGATACAGGGTATCTAACTTGGGATAAGGGTAGTGGATGTCTAGTACGATCCCCTATATGTGCCCTTGTGATGGCCTTTATGTAAGCTAGCTAGTTGTGAGTTCAAATAAATGTGTTAAGTGTATAAGTGTGTCTATTAAATGAAATGTGATGTATTCCTTTGTGTTAGTTTTATTTGTATGTTAAATGTGTACCCCTAGCATTTGGTTCCCCCCTTATGGGAGTGTAATGCCAGCTAGTGTAAATAGGGGCTGAGAGGCACATGTTCTCCCATTAGGAAATTATGAGCTCAGGGCATTGTCCCTAATCCTGATAAAGGATCTATGTCGAGTTGTTGTAATCCTTCCTGTGGATGTTGATTGTGGCCTACTCCCCCACATATGAGAGCCACACTTGTTGGTTCATAGTGCAAGCCTATTCCTTGATGTTTATAACCCATGGGTAAAGGATGGAATTACATGGACCACCAGTGACTCATATTCATGTGGTGAGGGACCACCAATTATTCATATTTATGTGGTCAAGGACCACTAGTTATTTATCTTTATGTGGTCAGGGACCACCAGTGACTCATATTCATGTGGTCAAGGACCACCAATTATTCATATTTATGTGGTCAGGGACCACCAGATTATTGCATGTTATTAGAGCTATGTGGTTAGATAACCACCATTCCCCTCCTCCCCTTAGGTGGCTTTATCAAAGTCACATGGTGCTTGTAATGTGAAAGTTTTATTATTGAGATGTGAATTATTGGTAATTTCTTAATTGATGTTTTATTTTATTATATGGCAACAG
>VDFB02166988.1:0-17815 GCA_007258455.2 Sequoia sempervirens
AGATTTAGCAAGGAACTTTACAGTGGTATCAGAGCATCGTTAACACTGTCGTTGACACATACAATGAGCTCCCCTCAAACCAAGCAATAACCAGCAAACTATAACAGCACATTAACAGCTCACACATCAAGTGTTAGACACAATTTCAAGGGGCCAAAACAGGAAGTTAGAGCAAAAATTCGCACGGCACTTTACAGTGGTATCAGAGCCAAGAGTCTTGCCAGCCTGTTGGGTAATTGGTCTTTGTTACAGCCAATCAACTTCGGATCAAAAAATTTCAGTTGTGAGTCATGGATGATATAATATCTACCTATGAAGAGTACCTTACACTTCCGCAAGAGCTCAGGAATGACCTTCCTTTCTTCGGCAATTCAAAGGTAGCTATGATGGAACCATTGATTCAACAAACTATTTCTCTGAAGGAAAGAGGGGAATCCATTTCAAAAGGTTCCACATTTCAAAACAAAAAGAAGCAACACAATATATCTACAGGTGACATATCCCGAAGTCTCTATGATGAATCTTCCGCACTTATTGGTAAGCCTATAATTGATCCTAAGGAGAGCAAAAATCAGATTTGCATAGAGAAAAAGTTGAGCACATGACACTTCATGATGACCTCAAGATTGAAGAAGAACACATAGAGGGGTGTGAACAAGAGAAGAGGTATGATTTAGGAGATTATGTTGGGATATCTAGCTTGCAACACGAGGTTCATAAGTCTGCTCTTTTAGAGAACCCATTGAAGGCTCAAATCAGAGGTGGTATTGGGCACACACTTTGTGGATCAGCCACTAGAGTTATACCTACACTTGTTATGGGAGACGTAAGTGATTCAGCTTGGGTTGAACATACATTATCCACCGTGGAGGAACATTTTTCAAGGTTTAATGAGGCTTTATGCCTTAGAGAGTGGATTGTAGATACCAAGAGATGGCCTAACAAGAAAATCCTACAATTTGATAATGTTTGGTATGTTATGGATACAACACCATGGAGTTGGATGGGAGAAAAATTCACATCAGCTAATAATGATCACATAAAAGGACATTTTATCATGGAGATTTCCAAAACTACAAGGTCAAATCAAGGTATGGGTGCTTTGGATGTTACTAGCATTGTTTCATTACCTTTGCATCATATTGGCATGGGATCAAATGGTGGTCATAAGGATAATTTAGAAATTCCAGCGAGAAGTGACCCAAGTGGACTGGTTAAGTTTGATTTGTCATTTCAAAATAAAGAGGTCATAGCGGTGCATACATACTCTAGGCCCGCCATGGAGGAAGATCATGAGGTAGAAGATTCTACCTACTACTTTGATGGAGGAGGTGACCATGAGGAAGTTGACTTGGGGAGGCATGATCAAGGTATGTTGCATGAAGACATTGGGTTCTATAAGCTTCATCCCTTGGAGGAGCAATTGAATACGAATGGAGGTAAATCTATGACTACACTAAATCATTTTGAGCATGTACATAAGGCAATGGCATATTTGTGTTGGATAACCCTAGGGAAGGGTAAACACTTCGAAGAAGATCTCTACCTCACCCAGTTTCAAAGGCTTCAAACGACCGTGGCAATGATGAAGGAATCAGATAATATGGGAGAGCTAAATAAACTTGAGATTGCTACAAATAATTTCTCAAGTGCCAATGGGGAAGCTAGAGACAACTTGAGTGAAAATGGACATGAGTTGGAGGGAACTGATCTTGAACAATATGGCGGTGAAGACTTGTGTGTTGGAAAGGGGGAAAAATCAAATAGACATTTGCAAAGCAAGGGTACATCTTATTCTGTGCCAATGGGGAAGCTAGAGACAACTTGAGTGAAAATGGACATGAGTTGGAGGGAACTGATCTTGAACAATATGGCGGTGAAGACTTGTGTGTTGGAAAGGGGGAAAAATCAAATAGACATTTGCAAAGCAAGGGTACATCTTATTCTGGTCCATCTTCTGTAGATTTTTTAAGAAATCCAATTAAGCCAATTCATGTTGCAAAGGGAACAAAGATCATAGTTCAAGTTATCAAAGAGGACCTTGGTAAAAAGGGGCCTAAAGTAACTACATCTCCTTCTCTCAACAGTAGATTTTGGGCACTATTACCAGGAAGTCACACAGTTGCAGTTTCTCATAAGATAGGAGAACTTGAACGCAAAAGGTTAATACAGGTTGTAGAGACACTGAAGCCTATTGACTGTGGTTTGATTGTAAGGACAGTTGCTGCTGGTCACTGTTATGAGGAACTTCTTAAAGATTTCACAGGGTTGATGGAAACCTGGAAAGAGATAGTCACATGTGCAAAATATGCGAGCCTAGCTACAAAAGAGGGTGTTGAAGGTGCAGTTCCACTCAAGATCCGTCTTTGATGAGTGTTAGTGACATCTATGCTACCCCTCTAGCTATTCAGTTACTTGGGAGTATGTGGAGGCATGTTTATTTGATGGGCATTGAATATTTGATGGATTTCTTCAGTGTGTATGGGTATGTTGACACCTATGATTTCATTCTTGTTGGTGGCATGAGTTACAACAGCGGTATTTGGTGGTCTAGTGATTTGACCTATGTATGCATGGGAGGTTTGAGCAACTGGCTCCACTATGGTGCCTTGGAGATTGACACTGGTCAGTTTTATCAAAAGAAGGTGGGTTTCCCTAGGACTTGTACTTTGAATTTTGGTTCTGATCTAGCTTCTTTTCAGGAGGTTGTTGACATTCATGATGATACCCTTCTGAATCCTGAAGAATCATCTCTTCTAGTTGCAAGTTGTGAGCCTTCTTCTGATGATGACAGCACTAGATGGGATATGCATGACTGCTCTAGTATTCCATGGGCACAGGCAGGAGAGTTTCACTTCGGTTGCATTACGAGGTGTGCTCACCAGTTTCCTTTCAGTCCACCTGTACAGTATCTGATGATGACATGGATGACACAGAGAGATGGGTTGAATAAGGGATGTGCTGATTCACTTTGGTATGGCATACTTCAGATTCCAGATGAAGAGTCCAAGTTTGATAGGACTCTCACTTTCATTTCCCTAGTTGGATGTTTCCAGCAATAGGAGTTTCAGACTCGGTTTGATTGGACTTTGGGGGTTATTAGAGTGGTGCAGCGGAAGTCGGTTGGTGTTGAGATTAATGGGCTTCCAGTTCATTTATCGATTGTGTGTTTGCGTGAGGTTCATCACCGCAGTTTGGGGATGGCAGAGTTCACTGTTCAGCAGATGGTAGAGATCACTGTGCACAATTTATATAAAGGTGAATTTCAGATTTGGGATCTAGGAGTTTACTTGTTGGGCAGTTGGCTTCATAGAATGGTGGGGCTTGACCATGTTAGGAGTTACAACTATATACAGGGGTTGCTGGTTAGAGTTCTTTCCAGGATCAATTGGGATCCAGGCGGTTGGTGGATAGGCACATAGGGGTTGTCACTCAGATGTCGGATGCTATGGCAGTGGGGATGGTTTGTTGTTGCGGATTGCTTGAGGACAAGCAATATTTAGGAAGGGAGGACTGTAATGTCCCCAAATTTATGGATAAGTGACTTAATTAATTTAATTGATTAAGTTGTTCACAAAGTTAATAATATTTCTTTGGGATTACTTTAATCAATTATTTTAATTAAATTAAGCAAAATATTATAAAGTCACTTATTTTATAGTCTATAAAGTGACCTAGAGAAATATTTAAAATATGACTTTATAAAAGTCACTTTAATTTTTGGAATGGAGAATACAAAAGAGAGAAGGAGGAAACATTCGACTCCACTTGAAAAATGCATCTCTCTTTTTCACGGGAAGAATACAAGTTCTCTGTTTAGGGTTTAGGACCCTCTCAAACCAATTTCGGATGTGTGAGACCATCCCTAGTTGGAACGGATTCAAGGTATTTTTCAGAACAGGAAGAAATCAGAATTTTGCGTTTCTCTTTGGAGTTATTTTTGTTGTGTACAGGGGTCATATCTGAGGTTCAGTAACATGTATTTGGAGGCATCTCATCATGCACAAACCTTAGGTGTAGCCCTTACAAGGCTTAAGAGTCATTTTGAGGAAGTCTCAGCACTTGCGTGTGAAGGGAAGTGAAGGACGCGATTTTAGAAGACGTCCTTGAGTGCAGTCCCTTTCTTGGGTCGTATCTACTTGTTGAGGGCACTGTTTGGAGAAGGAACCATAGGCGTTGTTTCAAACATCAAAATGATTCAAAAATGGTCACCACGAGGCAGAACTGAAGCTATTTAAGGAGGATGAATATGCTGGGGAAAAAATGTCTAATGAAGAAGGGTTTCTAGGCGCTGATTGATTCAGTCTAACTCCTTGTGGCTTGCCCAGATCACTCCCATATTAGTATGCTTTCAAGTTGGGACGACTATCCTCTTCAGGTCTGAACTATATCTAATGCACTCTACCTTTGGGTTGGACCATGGTAAATACGATTTTGTTTGAGAATGATGTAAGTGTTGGCTGCTCTGTTTGGAGTTGCATTTCTTAAATGTACAGACTTTGGAATATACAGAATTTACATGTGTGGCTGTGTTGTTAGAGACCAGTCGATATTATGCATCTACTCACTCAGATTATTATCTGAGTCTTAGGAAGAGAACCTACAATTTGGGGTTGTTAAGGAATGCTTAGAAAGTTTATTTGCCATTTCAAGCAGTCACTTACCATTGTAATCTCAGTCCTTAGCTCCTAGCAGAATTGCATATAGTATATTGATGACAAAGATAAGTTGGCTACTATACAATAGAGTATGAATTGGTACTGTGATTTCTTAGCCTTATAACATTGCCAGATTCCTTGCAGCTTGTAACCAGTGGTAACTCATTGCAATGCTTGTTAATTAGATGTTAGAGTTGTTAGTAGACTACTTGACAATAAGGTCTCTGTCAGCGATAGATGTGTATTTCTACAATAGTAGGTCATTAATATGCATTTGGAAAATGACACAACACTTGCATTTTACTTCTATTGCATCATTAGATAACTTGGCATTCATTTTTAGCTTTCAAAACATTCTGGTGACATTCCAAACCCAAGGAAAAGCAATCTGAAAGTTATATCAGACCTAAGGCAATACTCACAATAGCTGTTTGAATATATTCCTCAAGATTCAAATTAAAAAAATTACAGTCAAATTTAGCAAGGAACTTTACAGTGGTATCAGAGCATCGTTAACACTGTCATTGACACATACAATGAGCTCCCCTCAAACCAAGCAATAACCAGCAAACTATAACAGCACATTAACAGCTCACACATCAAGTGTTTTAGACACAATTTCAAGGGGCCAAAACAGGAAGTTAGAGCAAAAATTCGCACGACACTTTACATTGAAAGAGGGGAAAAGATCAAGGGCTAAGATGAAGAGTTGACTAAAGGAATTAAAAATTCCTTTTTAATATGCATGGGGATGATAAAATGAATTTAATATTCCTTAGAAACCTTGGATGAATAAAATGGAATTTAAAATTCCATTGGGAAGGACATGGGGATTGTAAATGGAATTAAAAATTCCATGAGGGGACCTTGAGAAGACAAAAAGGAATTAAAAATTCCTTGGGGGATGAGAGAGGAATTAAAAATTCCTAGGGAGATGGGAGAAGAATTAAAAATTCCTCAAAAGGACCTTGGGAAGACAAAAAAAGAATTAAAAATTCCTTGGGGGATGGGGAGAGTTGACTAAAGGGGTTGATTAGACTAGCTAATCAATGATTAGAGGACAGTTAGGTGTCTAATGAAGATTAGGGACCAACTTGCAAAAGTTAGAGGATGTGACACATCCTAATCATGGATTAGACTTGTGCATACCCCTAATGATGGGATTAGGAGGTGGATTAGGATTAATAAAAAATGATGGAGGATGTGACATGTGAGGAATTAAATAAATGTATTATTTATTCAATTCTTTGAGGAAAAGGGGAATAAAGGGTAAGGTATTTAATTATTTAACTAAATACCTTAGGGATTCAAAGGACTTTAGGAGTATTAATTAAATAATAGTAATATTACTTAATTAATGCAGATAAGAGGATATTTGGATGAAAAAGGATAAATTTGACTAAATGTAAGTGGTCAAATTTAGATGTCTACATTTTGCCCCTCTTTGAGATGGTCTTACGAAGTAGCATCATTTCAAAGAAGATTAAAATATAGCACCAAGAAGAAGATGGTTAGATTGAGAAAGATGCCTCAGTCATTCAAAGAAGTGACTAGGAAGAAAGATAATGGGAATGAAGATGAAGATTAGGGATTGAGGATGCCCCCTCGAGAGGACAGACGGGTTCAAGAGAACACATGTGTGCTCTCGAAATGGATGAGACAATGAAAGGGTATATGAGGAAGATGATGCAAAGTGATGGATAAGAGAGGATGATAAACGATAGGAGAGTGGGAAGCAGAAATGGATTTAAGGACAAAGGTGATGTTTCCCTAGTCAAGCTACAAGCCAAAATGGGTTGATGATGGATGGAGTGTTGCCGATGAGGGAATGATATATCCCAAAAAACCACGGGGATAGGGAAGGTTACATCCCGATGATGATGATGAAAGCGTTGTTGATGAGGGAGGGATACATCTCGATGATGATTATGAAAGTGTTGTTGATGAACAACACCAAAGGATAGGGAAGGATACATCTTGATGATGATGACGATGATGATGATTGGATCAAGGCTGGGAACAAGACCAAGGATGTGATTAGATGATTTTTGTTAGATTGAATGGATTAAGATTGGGTTGAAATGTGAGATGGATGAAAAAAATGAAAACGATGGAGGAAAAGATGCTTAGAATAACCATCAATATTATTCTAAGAAGATTGAAGAGATGATGATATGATGAGGGTACTTAGAATAACCAATCTTTATTATTCTAAGAAGATTGAAAAGATGATGAAATGATGAGGATTGATGAAAAGATGCTTAGAATAACCAATCTATATTATTCTAAGAAGGTTGAAGATATGATGAAATGATGTAGATTGATGAAAACTTAGAATAACCAATCTATATTATTCTAAGAAGATTGAAGATATGATGAAATGATGAGGATGATGAAAAAATGCTTAGAATAACCAATCTATATTATTCTAAGAAGAGTGAAGATATGATGAAATGATGAGGATGATGAAAATATTCTTAGAATAACCAATCTATATTATTCTAAGAAGAGTGAGGATATGATGAAATGGTGAGGATGAAGAAAGTGAAGGGATGAAAATGGATAGGATAGAGAGATGAGGAAAGTGATGAAGGATAAATGGATAGTAACCAAATCAAGCAGGTTAATTGTTATGTGTTATGTTGCCAGGTAATGAGCACTTAATTTGATATAGCATGAGATACTATGCACCAGGGTATGAGGAGCCAAGGTGACTTCCTATCACATGCATGGGACTGACACAACAAACAAGGAGGCTCTCCCAACACCCCAAATTCACGATGAATTTGGTCAGGCCAGGAATTGGGATAACCACAAGCACAAAGGATGCCCCAGTGTAACACAAGACCACATGGATCTTGGTGGGTACTACACGAGACAACCAAGTAGACAATAATAGACAAAAACATCAGGATATGCCCCTATGTTTACTAGTCAAAGCACACCATAATATGATGAATCATGGCGACCCCGACAAGTTATGATAGAGAGCTTAAATGATAAACAAAAAGCCAAAAGCATCAAAAGATCATAATCAATTTCAGACGTCCTTTGCCACAAGATCAAGAGGGTGGATGGGATGGATGCGGTTTGTTAGGAAGGATACATCTTGTTAATAACAAGGATGAAGACTAAACTAAATGAAATACATGATGTAGGATATTCGAAATTGATTGGACCTTCTGACACTAGTGGATCTTGTTTGTTAAGAACTAGCTAGATAAGGACATACTTGATGACACGATGCAAGACAAAAGACACAAGACTTACATACCCTAAAGACCTAGGGGCTTGGGGGCCAATCGAAGATTAGCCTTTCCTACGTGAAAGCGTAGAGCCCTCGTAGTTCGATAAAATTCTATGGATAAAAGTGGAAAGAGGACAATGGAGACTGATGATAGATTACAAAGACATGACAGAAAAAAGCCCTAGGGGTAGATCAAAAGATCGACCTTGCCTACGTGAAAGCACGGGGGCAATGTAGTTCGACAAAAAGCTAACGACCGACCATGGATAAAGGATGATGAGATGACCATGATAAGGGGATACAAAGATGGTGCCGATATGATGCGACAAGATAGACCTGGTAGATGAGATAGGATGATGGTGATTGCATGAAGCTCAGGGATGGGATAATTATCCAAATCATCAAAAGATGAATTGGGATGATGATATGATGGATAGATAAGTGATGAAAAGTGAGAGGAGATTGGCAAGATGTTTGAAAAAGGTGGAATTGATGATAGTGATATAGATGGCATTGGGATGCATGAGGGGAGCCTATAACCAGATACCAATGACAAGGGATTATGGAAAGAGATAAAGATCCGGAAATCGTCGATCGAAATCAGATAAAGAGATCCGGCGAATCGATCAAAGAATATCAAAAGAAATGGCGTGTTAAGATCGTCGAAGACCGAGATCGGCGAATCTGTCGTCGTCAAGATGGTCGAAGATAAAGATGTTGAATCGTCAATCCCGCGTCGAGAAAATCCAGCCATCGGCGTGAATAAATTCGTCGTCAATCCGAAGCATCCGGGTAAAGCGTCGAAGATGCTTAGATCGTCGATTAAATAAAGATCGAAGATGGAGGGGATGACATGATGGATGAATGATGTCTCCAAGGACTATGTCACAAAGGAAGTAGATGCCCCCACTCTTGATACAGGAGGGATGGAAGGTGGGTGGATGGGAAGATAAAGGAGATAAATGGAGGAGGATAGGACAGGATGAATAAGGAAGGAAGGCTAATGGTAACATGACAGGTGGACAAAGAAAGTAGATGGATACGGATAAGGAATATGATAGTGTATGGGTGAGGGGAATGTATGCCAAGAGGTTTCCAAAGCATGTATAGATAGGCACCCTTGTCTTTATCAAGATCACGAGAAAGATGAAGGGATTGGAGATAAATGTGATATGATGGGTAGGATGTGGAAGGTAGGTGGGATAAAGGAGATAGATGAAGGGGATGTAGTTTCCCCCAAGTGTGGAAGTAAGTTGTATGGGGGATTTACATATGATGCCTATTTTTCAGGTTTTCATCATGGTACTTATCCAAGGCGCTTGTTTTCCAAGTTTTCACCATTGGACGAATTATTTCTCTTTGCTTTTTTTTTTTTGAATTTTTTGGATTTCTTGGATTTTTGTATTTTTTGGATTTTTGGATAGTATGCAGATGGAGATGGATAAGGATAGGGATGTGGATAAGTGGATTTAGAAGGTACATGACAAGGAGATGGATGAAGGACTCAATAATCAAGTTCCATATGAGGTATTAAGAGCCCATGTGTGGAATGACGATTGGATGTTGGTAGAACCTTAGTAGGATAAATGGATTATACAAGAGAATGGATTAAAGGGATTTTATGTGGGAGATATGTGGGATAATGGATGGGATGTTGGAAAGTGTATGGATGGAATGATGGGGTAGGTATGTGATGGGGTAATGAGTTCAGGACCAACATTGACACATATGGTGGTGGATGTGAAAGGATAGGAGGATTAACAGAAAAAGAATGTGGGGATAATGGAGGAGATGGGATAGTGAATTTTGGGACATAAGGACCCAAAATAGATTTAGGAGATAGTGGATGAGGATGTGTAGCTTTTGGATTAGCAACTTTGGATGTTGTTACTAATTTTTCATTTGAAGGAATTGCATCCTTTTTCTTTGGGATCCACATGGTTTTGATTTTTACTTTGGTGGGCCTTTATGGCCTGTGGGTTTGATTTGGATTTTGGATTTGATTTTTCTTTTTGTCAACATGTCTTTTTAAGGAGACATGAGGGGATTTAGATTCATGTGGATGTTTAGATTTATGCATTTTTACTTTAGCACCCAAAGTGCTTTTAATAGCAATGGGATGGGTGCGAGGAGATGGATGATGTGGAGGAAACATGAATGGAGTGATGGAGGTAGGATTTTGGGGATGATATGTGGATGGAGAATATGTAGGTACGCGCCTTTGTTGACCTTGATTAGGGGACATGAGAGTAGGATGTTTATGATTGGTGACATGGATAGGTGATGGATGGATAAAAGAATGAATAGGACGAGATGGAGGAGGTGATTTTGGGATATAAGGGCCCAAAATGGGCTTGGTACGTCGGGGATGTGTGATGGTGGATGGAGGGACATAAGGACCCAAAATAGATGGAGCAGATGAAAAATGAGAGATGGTGGATGGAGGGATATAAGGACCCAAAATGGACTCAAAAGACGAAGGAGGAATATGGACGGTTGCTTTGAGGTGATACGATGGAGGGGGGATGATGACAAATGATTTAGTGGAGTGACGGGAAGAGCCTATTATTCTTTTGGAGGAGGCTTGTTGAGGATGTATAGGGGCTATACCAACATTTTTGGATTGTGAGTCTTGAGAGATATATCCACGACCTTGTGTATGGGGATTTTCTTTGAATTCCTAAACCTTTTCCTTGATAGTTCATGCTCTTGAGCATTCACTCTATGGTAGGGTGCTTGTTATTTTGGAAACATGATGCAAGTCCATTATTAGGTGGAGGAGGATGGGTGGCATATATGCTCGATTCCTCTTTTGCAAGGAAACCACCATGGATGAATGTGAGAGTACCAACGAAATATAAAAGTGATGTGGGGATAGTAGGGTTAGGCAGTGATGGAGGATCATGAGATGGAGATGATGGGATAGCAACATATTGATCAGGAGGGGTGAGTGGTAAGGGATCAGGAGAGGGATTAGGTGATACAATAGGATCCGGTGTTGTGGCAGTGGGTGATAAGGGCTCATGAGATGAAGTGATTAGATCTTGAGTGACAAGGGGATCATGGGCTGAAGTGGATGAGGGACTATGATCTGGAGGTGGACTAGATGGGATGGCAGGATCTTGATCGGGAGAAGAGGATATGTTGGTATGATTTGGATCAAGCTCTTGGAATGACTCATCTTGTGTGGGTGGCATGCTGATGAATTGTTGGAGGGACTCCTCAAGTGGGGGAGATGGAAGGATGGATGATTCATGAAGTTCACGGGAATGGATTTCGGTGATAGTAGGAGTGGGAGGAGTGGATTGGATTTGGGTGTCTTGGATGGATTGGGTGGATCTAGGAGTAGAAGATGGTAATTGGGTTTGGTTATCTTCGATGGGTTTGATGGCTCTCAGAGTAAGAGATGGGGGTTCAATGGATTCGATGGATTTGATGGTTTCAATAGTTTGAGTGGTGCTAGGGGTGGTAACAACAATGATAGGTGTGGGATGAAGAAGGGTCTTATCACTAGTGACCATGGATGACGGACTGGGATTGAATGGTTCCATGACTTCAAGATGTGGAGTTTGGGATGTATTCTTTGTCATGAGTCCCTGGAGAACTTTTGGAGCGAGAATTGTGCATATTCTAGGCTTAGATGGAACGGTACGAGTGGATGAAGGATTATGGATTGTTGGTGGACTAGGATTAGATGGAGGAATGGGATTGGTGGGGGGATCAAGATTAGATGGAGGGTTAAGGTAAGAATATTGTGATAGCAGACTAGAATAGGAAGACGTGGATGGTGGATTGATGTTGGAGGAAGTAGATGGGGAATTAAGATAGGAATATTGGGATGATGGATTAGGAAAAGAGGATATGGGTGGTGTATTAGGACAAGAGGATGTGGGTGGTGGATTGGGACAAGAGGATGTGGGTGGTGGATTGCAATAAAGGTATCGGGACAACATATTAGGATGGGAAGATTGAGATGGTGGATTGAGATAGGACATGGATGGTGGATTATGATAGGAAGATGTGGATGTTGGATTAGGATAGGTTGATGGGGGTGTAGGATTAAGATAAAAAGGTGTGGATGTAGGATTAGGATAGGGGGACATGGACTGGAGGTTGTAATAGGAGTATTGGGATGGTAGATTAGGATAGGAAGATTGGGATGGTAGATTGGGATAAGAGGATGTGGGTGTTGGATAAGAGAAAGATGTAGATGAAGGATATGATGAATATGTAGATAGGGAAGATAATGGATATCACTTGTCAAAGGTAGCATAGGGATTGCTAGTAGGTGTGGGTGAAGATGTGATGGGATAGCTTGGATGAGTGATCAGATTCTGGGTGGCGCTCGGGGAAAGCTTTCCAGTAATGATAAAATCAAGTGGATCTATATCATACTCATCTTGATCAACAAGACTTTCATTATCATCGTCAACATAATTAGGATTCCCCTTAACTACTATTTTTGGTTGCATTGGTGAAGGATAAGGATTCATGATGTTGGATGGGATGGATATGGATTGAAGGTATGGGAATATATGATTAGAAGGAAAGAAAAGATAATGAAAAGATAAATAGAGTGGATTGGAATAAGATGGAAGAAAGGATCTTAAGATCTTGGATGTAGACGAACAAAAGCTTAGATTGGGATTTAGGTTAAGCTCAGATTGGGATTGGATTGAAGCTTAGATTAGGATGATTGGAGGATGTTATGGGATTGATTTTAAACCAAGTTCAGGGGTTTAACTAGATGACATAAGATGCCGACAATCAAATTTTTCCAGATTTGGCAGTTTTCAAAAATTGTCAAATTTTGTCATTTTAGGTAACTGCACATGCATATCTTTGAGAGTCCAGTTTTTTCCCAAAAACTTCTAAGAACTAAGGTAGGGTGAATTTCCAACTAACATCCTAAATCCAAAACATAAGTTTTGAGTTATTAACAAAAATGACTTCAAAAATTGGAAAAAAACACTAAATTGCGATTTTGAGGGTCAAGATGAAAGTTTCATGCCCCAAAAATGTGCCAAAACGGGAGCCATTTGACTAAGGATTGGTTGGGAATCCACATGCCACCTCATAACACAACCACCCATAAAATTTCAGCCCAAATGGACACCCGAGTCAAAAGTTATGGCCTCCAGAAGTTTCTGCATCAAAATCAAAACCCCTAAAACGAAGTCTAGATGATTGGGATTGATGAACCAATGATGGATATGTAATCTAATGATGTTATAAGATGAACCTATGTGATTTGGTCGATGAAACAATGACTTTTAGAAAGTGTTGATGAATGGGAACGATGATGACGGGAAGATAGATGAAGGTCCGTTGGGAAAATTCCCCTGTTTAGGGATGGTAAGGAAAATTCACCCAAGCAGAAGGCAGATTCGCCCAAAAAGAAAGCATACTCGCCCAAGCAGAAGACAAAATTTCCCAAACAGATTGTAGGTTCACCCAAACAAACTGTAGATTCGCCCAAACAGAAGGCAGATTCACCCAAACAGATTGCAAATTCGCACAAACAGAAGGCAGATTCGCCCAAACAGAAGGCAGATTTGCCCAAACAAACTACAGATTCGCCCAAACAGAGGGAAAATTCACCCAAGCAGAAGTAATATTTTCCCAAACAGAGGGATGATTTTCCCAAGCAGAAGGAAAATTCACCCAAACAGTTGCAAGTTCACCCAAACAGCTACAAGGTCACCTAAACAACTGTAAATTCGCCCAAACACTAAGAAAATTCACCCAAATAGTTGTAGATTCACCCAAACAGCTGGAAAAATCGCTCAAACTTAGGGAAATAGGCGGATTTGATTTTTAGGATCGCCTAACGGGGTAACAACCTCGCTTGTTTCTTGAACGAGACAAATGGGGAGGGATTTGCTTGAAAATGAGATCGCCTAATGAGTAAACGGGCTCGCCTAATAGACAAACGAACTCGGTGAACGAATGAATGGACTCCACAAACAAAAAAATGGACTCTCTTGACGAATAAACAGACTCCACTGACAGATGAATGAATGCCCCTGACGGAGAAACAAATTCCCCTGATGAATGAACGAACTTGACTAAACTTGGACTCAGACAAACAGGGACTTGAATGGAAGACAAGATTGGCTATTCAGGGAGAAAATTCACCCAAACTAATGGAAAATTCGCCCAAGTATGTGACAAATTTTCCTGTTCCTAGAGAATGGGTGAATTTGACAAGTTGAAGGACAAGATGGATAGACAAACTCAGACTGACAGCAAAATCACCCCTTTAGGGATTAGATTCGCCCAAAATAGTAGCAAGCTCACCTAAATAGGGTGCAAACTCACCTATTCTGTGGAGAATGGGTGATTTTGACAGGAAATAATTGAGAAACAACTTAGACAAAAGACAAAAACACACATGTGGACAACAGGTTCACCCTAAATAGAAGCAAATTCGCCCTTGACAAAGGAAGATTCGCCTAAATGACAGACTTGGATTAGACTGGATGAAAAATAACTAACTTTGGCAAAAGACAAAATCACAACAAGCAACAAACAAAAGATAAGGCTGACTTGACCAAAAAGAAATGCACTAGTTTCACACAAAGAAGACACTTCAAGCAATACAATCCTAAAATTAGTGAGAAGGGTATGGCCAACACGGTCCTCTATCTAGGTTGAACAAGGTGATCTAGGGAGTCTTCGATATACACCAAGTACGTGAGGCACAACCGTGAACACCTGCTCATCACAAACGTGATTCAGGAGCCCCAACAAGGTACTAGAAATTCGGACCAACTCTTCACATCTTATCTAGGTATCACGCTAGCTTTGACGCTTCGCCAAATACGACGTGATTGGATTGGGGTACAACTTTGGCTCTCCCACTTTATATACCCCGTCGGTACATGTGGTTGGGATCGTCCTTTGGGGTGATGAAATACCCAAGTAGGTCCCGCTAAAAGAAGACACTAGACATTTTTGGCTGGTCCCCAGGCTTGCATGAAGCACAAGGGGAGAGCTTATACGTACTAGTACCTCCTAGGTAACACAAATAGACTAAAGTGGACTATGATTTCTCATCACCCAGGATCACCAAATGGCGCAAGGGGATTGGATGCGTCAACAACCCACTTAACAAACATGACAAACAAGTAAATTTGACCCTTTAATTAGTCCTATGTGTGCCTAACTAGTATGGAAAATAACAAGCAAAATAAACTAACTATGCTGGGACCGATCGTTCTACAAGAAAATTTTAGTAGTTGGAACCTCCGACCTTGGATGAACGAAAGCAACTGCACAAACGTTAGCAAAATGAAGCACACTCAGAAACATACAAGTTAGGGGGGTCAGTACTTGAAAACGACAACAAACGAACACTAAAACTTAAAATTTAAGTCTTTGTTCTACCTCATAATTGCCTCTGTTCGAGGAAAACTTTCCTGTTCTAGAGAGCATATTCGCCCATGTTAGCAGCAGAATCGCATGTTTAGGGTGCAGAATCGCCTATTTAGGGTGCATAATCACTTGTTTAAGTAATAGGGAGCAAATTTGCCCCTTTTTGATAGATGGGTGAATCTACAAGATGTAGATTCGCCTCTGTTTAAGGGAATATCACCTGTTTTGATATCAAAATCGCCCATGTTGCTGCAGAATCGCCTTTTTCAGTAGCAGTCACCTTTGTGTGTAACCTAAACCTACAAAATGTGAAACAACAGAGCACATAAAAAGAGTAGACCCATTTGTGGGTCCCATCAAGTGTGCCAGAAATGTGTGAATTATGTTTTTCTAACTCTAAATGATGCAAAACAAACAAAATGCAAATGAAAGAACAACACCAAGAAAACACCTCAAGATTAGCCTAGTTAAACTTGGACAAAACAAAGATGAAAACAATTATTTTACCTTGCCCAAGTTGATCAAATGGTTGGCCTTGTTGATTCGTTTGATTTGTGTGCTCCTAGATCAATTTTGACAACATAACGACTTGTAGCTTGATTTGGATGCAAAGATGGTGGGTTTTGGTTATGGATGAGGGGACCTTGGGAAGAAAAAAATGAATTAAAAATTCCTTGGAGGATGAGAGAGGAATTAAAAATTCCTAGGGAGATTGGAGAGGAATTAAAAATTCCTCAAAAAGACCTTGGGAAGACAAAAAGGAATTAAAAATTCCTTGGGGGATGGGGTGAGTTGACTAAAGGGGTTGATTGGACTAGCTAATCAATGATTAGAAGACAGTTAAGTGTCTAATGAAGATTAGGGGCCAACTTGCAAAAGTTAGAGGATGTGACACATCCTAATCATGGATTAGACATGTGCACACCCCTAATGATGGGATTAGGAGGTGGATTAAGATTTAAAAAAATGGAGGATGTGACATGTGAGGAATTAAATAAATGTATTATTAATTTAATTCTTTGAGGAAAAGGGGAATAAAGGGTAAGTATTTAATTATTTAACTAAATACCTTAGGGATTCATAGGACTTTAGGGGTATTAATTAAATAATAGTAATATCACTTAATTAATGTAGATAAGAGGATATTTGGATGAAAAAAGACAAATTTGACCAAATGTAAGTGGTCAAATTTAGATGTTTATAGTTCCTACATGGTGAAGCCTATAATTAAAGGGGAGATGTTCCTCCCAAATCATCATATCATCAATTATTCAATTCATATCATGTTTTTATGATTATTGGAGGTAACCCCTTCGAAGTGGTCTACTATATTTCATATTTTTTACAAATATTTTCAAGAAATATCATAACGAGTGGTATCAAAGCTACAATTTGGGCCAACATTTTTCCTACAGTAACTTCCAAACCAGTGCAAATTTGGGTCTGAATTTTTTTTGGGTTTTGAGGTATTTAGTATATAAGCTCTCAAAACAAAATTTAGACTTTTAAGGTAAGTTTTCTAACATTTATTGAGTTTTTTTTATTAATTTGCTCTATAGGCTAAAATTTCTAGATTTTTTAATTTTTTTTACATTTTTATAAAGCTTATAAAAAGTAAGTAGGTTATGTTATTTGTTATTTACTATTAAAAATAAATGAATTCTTTAATTTTGTGGTCAAAGTTTAGTCAAAATTTTCATTATTTTGCTCTATAGACTATAATTTTTGGAATTTAAAAAAATTATATTTTTGGAAACCTTATTAAAAATTAGGTAGGGTTAATTCTTTGTAATTTATTGTTAGACAAAAAATAAGCTCCATAATTTAGTGGCCATGTTTTAGTCAACCCATAAATTTCAAAACTTGTCTTAGCATATGTCCTAAATTTTTATGGTTACAATTCACACTAGATACTATCCTCCCTTAATCAATAAAAAGGAATCTATTGTTCAAAATAAAAACAAACTTGAATCCATGTCATTGTTAGGACTAGAGGGATCTTTTATGAATGAGGAAATCGATGACCATCTTTATTGTCCACCACTAAAAATTGAGCAAATAATTTCATTGAATTGTGAAAAAGTGGTACATTTCATTAAGAATAAATTATTTTACCCATTTACAACATTCTTAAATTAGGGATTATGTAGGTTTTAAAAAGTAATACTATTAGAATTAAGGGGTTCAAAAATCCACCAAGGTGGGTACAACCCTAATAGACAAAATCAAGGAATAGGTCAACCTTTTCAAGGTAAGTCTCATGGAATAATATTTTAAACTCTATAATATGTCAGGTGATGTAATGGTTGACATAGCCTCAATACATTTATAATATGAACCTTATCAATGGTACCAATGGATGGTGGGTGTCAAATAAGGGAAATTACTTAGAGAGAATTTACCAATGACTTAGTAGCCCAATATGAGCAAGCATGGAAGGGAGCTATTTTACCCAGCTTACAAATTTAAAACAAATAGGGTCTGTAGTAGAATACATTGCTAAACACATGACATTGGCAATTCAAACTCAAGA
>VDFB02166989.1:0-11553 GCA_007258455.2 Sequoia sempervirens
GTACACATATTTTGAGAAACAACTTTCTGTTTGGTAAAAAGTTGCATTTTTGTTCATTATTTTAGTCTTTTTGCGAACATTGTGTTTTCGAACATTGTATAAATCTTAGCTTTGCATTCGTTTTCATTCATCTAGATTAGTCCATTGCATTTAGTTAAGTTCATTTACATTAAAAAACATTGTATACATCCTAATTTGAGTGATACATTAGCATTTTTGGCCCTATCTCTCTCCTTTTAGGTGAAAAACCCTAGAAGTGCAAGAGTAGTCCATAGGGTCCCAAAATCTATGTTTCACATCCTAAGTTCACATCTAACATCTTAGGGTTTGCAAGTTCATCATCCAAATAAAAATACTAAAGTCTAGTATTTATCCAAAGTTCTTAAAAGTTCAAACATCCACATCACCCACCCCTTCATCTTTCATATCATCTTGATCCTAAAACAACCTTAGAGGTTCTTTTTGAAACCAAAATTTGATCCTAATTTTATGGTTCAAACAAGATCACAATATAAGAAGAGCATGGAGCAAAATAAGGAAACTTCCACCATCAATGATTTGAGTCAAACTGAATTCAATCCAAGGGAATCTACCAACCCTCCACTTAATCCCCCTCAACTATCTCAAAATGCTCAAGAGGGGGGATGTCAAGTGGATGATGTCACAAACAACTTCAAAGAGATGTCTCATGATGAAATACTCAAATTAGTGCAAAATAAACACACCCACAAACTTGTCAATATGGTCATAAGACTAAATCCCACCCAATACATGTTGGCATTGGAAAAAGAAGGGGTTAAAATCCCTTTTGATTTTGACGTGAGCACCATTTTCAAACAACCTTTGGGGAACACCCTACAAACATCATTCACACCCACATTTCCAAGCATCATCCAGCCAATTGCCCAACCATCATCATCTCATGCACCAAGTCAACCTATGATCACAAAAGGAAGCTCATTACTCCAAGCCCTTCAAGGGAGCCCACTTGTCAACCATCAAAACTTGGAGGCCAACACAATATTGGGTATGCCAAACACCATCCCACAAGACCCCTAAAAACCATATGTACCACTTGTCTTCCATGAGACAGATGATCCATCCTCCTTTTGCACATCACCCACCTTTTCCCTTGGTACACAAGGTTACACTCCAAATGTCCCACAAGGACAAATGGACCTATTTAGACAAGTGGGTACCTTCAATGCTTCATCTTCACTTCTACAAGGAAACATATCAAAATCATACCCACAATTCCCTATCATGACACCATCACCTACACCAATTCAAGGTATAGGACAAATAAATTCATTGAACACATCAATCCAAAATCAATGAAATCAAGTCAACCCCCCAAACACAAATCAAATCAAAACCTCCATCATACCAAATCCTCTAGATGTGCCACTGATATTGCAACACCAAGTGGCATCATCCCAAATATCTCAACCACTAATCACATCATTTGCAACATCTCAAACATCCCAAATTCTAGTCTCACAAGGGCTAAGCATGTCAAATACGATTCTGAATCCACCATCTACCACTCAACCCCTCGTCATCATTTAACAAAAACATCAACAACCACCCCAACAACCTCTTGTCACACCATCTCACACCTTTCCTAAAAATTCCCCACCTCCACCTCCAAATCCCAACAAATTAGTATAGTATCTATAATGCCATAAAATTGTACCCCTTGCAATTTCACATACATTCATGCATCTACTTTAGTGTCCACTCTCTTAGCACTTTTGTAGGCTTGCTCATTTTAGCCCCTACATCAAGCTTTTCCCCTCTTAGGATGCTCAAAATCTCTTTTCAATAGCTAGGTCCTCATGTGTCAACTTAGCATCAAACTTTGTGCTTTCCCATTCTTGACATTTTGTAGCATGTTGTGTCTAGACACTAGCATATTGCATGGATATCCATGCACTGTGCTAATGTCCTATGATGTTTCAACATTCAAACGACCATTTCTAAGCATGTTTTCTACTTGTCATTTGATTTTGTCAGTGGTAATGGCTCAAAGTGCCTTACAACCACTCGAGAAGCTTCTTTTCCCTCTTTAAAAGCTATCTTTTCAACTCATTTGGCCTCTTCTTCTACTACTAGCTTCTTTTGCTTCTAGCTTCTCTCCAACTTTGGCTCCTTCCTTTTCCTCTTGCTATCTTGCTTGCACAACTCCATATAGCTTGCTACAATAGATTTAAGCACTCTCAAGCTTTTACAACACTCTTTGTACCACTCTTAGCTCTTGTAGCTTTCTTTGTCTCCCTCTTTGGCTTGCTTAAGCCTTGCAACTCTATCTCCCTAGTCTCTTTCTTGCGATATTGGGATTTCACACATCCCCTACCTATTGTATCTCTACTTTGTGATATGAGTTCTCCTCGAGTGGGGATTGCTTTTATCACCTATATTTCTATCTGGCTAGTTGTGGAGGTGGGAACACCAAAACAAAGGTTTGACTAAGGAAAACCCCTATACAGTCTCAACAATTTCTCCAAATCTTATGCATGCAAGTTTTGAAGATATTTCCTTGTTGGAGGCTTCATTACTTGGGTTGTTGTAAGCATTTCCTTTCTATCTCTTATTCTCTTTATCATCTATTTCACTTTATTTCAGTTCTATTATATTTTGTTACTTTATCGCATTTTACAAGTTCTTAGCAATCAGATTGCTAGTAGTCATTTAGCTATTTTTTGTGATAAACTCACTTCAATAACTAAAAATTATTTTTGTTATTTTTTTACCTTTATTCTTCTACTATCTATCATTTTTAATGGCACATGGATCTTCACACACAAAAATTTCACTTAGGATAAAGTTTGGCACATGGGAGAGAAAATCTAGTCCTTCAAATAAATCTCAAACCAAACTCTGATAACACATATAGAGAACAATATGTTGCATAAAAATATACAATAGTAGTGTGTATATGATTTGAAAAAAGAATAGGGTAAAAAAGAAATTAAAGACAATATGCACTATTATCATATAAGAAATGTTTTTTTGAATAAAAACTCAAGCATAATAAAAAATTTCATCATTGCAAAAAATCAAGCTTCCTCTAATATTATAACATTTTTTTTTACTTCAACCTTAAGCATGAATGAATATAAATAAATGCATTAGAAATAATTTCTCATTACATGAATTAAACAAAAGATAGAAATAAATGCAATAAAAGTAGAAAAAATAAAATAACAAAAAAAATGAATAAATAAGTAAAATTAAAAATTAAAACAATGTAAAACAAATTTTATATAAATTTCATATTACTTTTATATCAAATTATCTTTTAATCCCATACCTTCAAGTTGGTCTGGAATTCAAATAGTCTTGGCATGTCAATGGGCATTTGATCTATTGCTTAAGGTGAATGGTTTTGAATGAGTCCACTAGAAATCAAGTCTTATTGAATACAAGACCTCAACATCATAAGGGATGAGGCTAGGATCATGCCCCAAACAAATTTGACAAAATGTACACCACTCAGTCTGTACCTCGCAACTGAATAGGCTTTTAGCTTCACCCTAAAGACTCATACCCACATATTAAGTAACTACAAATTCTTTGTAGATGATATAATTTCCTCCATCTATATATTCTTGACAACATAAAATACTCACTATTAAGCCTCACATCTTCCAACAATAGAACAAAACAATCACTTTTGATGATAATCAAATACATCAAAGGAAAGCTAGAATTAGTTAGTTAAACATAAATCAATTCATAAGTATAAAATTTCTCTTGTGAATTTTTTCTTTCACCATTTTAGATCACATTTATAATCCAAGTAAGAAAGAGAAATGACAACCCATAATATTCTCACCCAAATCCAATGCATCAAAATGAATGCCATCACACACTCTTTGGAGTTTTTTTTTAGACTGCAAGAATTGGTCCGGTATTCGTCCCCCTATAAAGTGTAGTGCGCTGGTAAACTTTTTTCACGTGACCGGTGACGCTGACGCAACATGCTCTCCTGTATCATGAGTTTGGGGGGACACTAGACCTCATGACCTCTTGCCTGCAATAGGATGCTTTAGCCAATCGAACTAGGACCCCCACCCCAATATCTCTTTAGATTTTAAGCCACATTGTTTTAATACATAAAACAATCCTCGAATGAAAAAATTGAAGAGCGACCAGCAAATAGAGGTCCAGTGGCATAGGGAAGTATGGTCATCAATAAGCTGAATGAAATAAATGAAGATCTATGCTGTCTGCTTCAGTCGTATGTCTACTCAATCTTTTTTAGAACATTTTTTTCTTTCAAATAAGCTTCTTCCCAATGGCTGTTAATGTTGGCTGCAATTCTACATAATTTTGGATTTCACAGAACCATTTAACCCCATGGCTGTGAAAATTTGTATCCGGCCATTCTACCTAATTTTACAATTGACTGAACCATTTAATTTCACAAAGATTCCTAAGTTATCTCAGCCTCACGCACTGGTTTGAAAAAACAAGAATGACCCAACCACGTGATTTCTGGGTTAAAATTATACCACACAGAGTTTGCCTTACTCTGAGTTATAAAATTGAAGATCTCAAGAAAATGGTCACAAATGTGCGCTGCACCAGCTTTGAACATATATATATATGCGACAACATTAAGCTTGCAGCACCTAGTGCCACATAAATGTTATCTGCTTCTTTGTTATGCACGTGTTTGTCAAACATACATTCTGCAGCTGATGAATCAGCAAGAACCAAGATTAAATTTATACAAAATACTAGTAAAAATTACATTTCCAGTAATATAAATAAACACACAAAATTCTATTATATAATACTTTTTAACTCCCCCAGCAATTGCATGTATTTGACTCTAATAAACATGCCTTTTATAAAATATATAATGTAAACTCAACAAAATATGGACCAAGGTAAAAGCTTTCATATCATTTCCAAATTTAAAGATTTCCTCGCTATTCCCTACGCCAACATTCTTTTTTTCAGCACCATGTAAAACAAACCTTGTCACAAGTTGCAGCCACTTCTTTCCGCCTCACACTGTCAGCACAGCACTTCCCAGCATCTAAATTCAAAGACAACTGCCTTTATCCATTTTTCACGCTATAGACTGGTTAACGGCAAACTTTCGCCAGATGAGATGACTTATAATAGATTTACAGTAAATTTTCTTATTTTTTGTTTTTTTTTCTAATCTCCTTTGATGTTATTGTAAGAACCAGGATTAAATCTAAGAAAAATAAAATGATAAGAGAAGTTATGTTTGTCAGTGATATAAATGAACAGACAGAAATATATTATATTAACTTTAATTTTACAATATTAAATATAAATTGATAAAACTATTTTTTCCCAAGGATTTAACTATTAAATATCTATAGAACAACTGTCTAAAAATTACAGAACGACATTAAACGAGTAATGAACACTTAATTTTACTACATATTGAATATATATGACGTTTTAGGTCATAACATTTAACAGATCTCCCTCGATCCAGACAATAAACAAACATTAACAACATAGTTTGGATTAAACAACAACAAAATGTTTTATATTTGTTCTCCTGGTAACTATGCATACTGGATAACTAAGAATTAGAATCACTGAGTAGAGAGCTAGGATGTAGATGTACTTCCATTGCTCGTCCCTAAAAATCCTCTTGCAGCACTTGTATCTTCGATTAGATGTGAGATGTCTATGGGTAACTGAAAGGTTTTAGGAGTACCCAAAAATGTACTTGAAATTTTGTTTAATTTTTCAAGCACCTCTGTCATATTAGGACGCTGTTGAGGTAAATTGTTTGTGCAAACCAGCCCAATTTGTAGAACTTCAGTAATGCATTGCATTACAGATGATATCTCTGGTTCATTAACATCTCTCAGCAAGTTATTATCCAGCACTTCCATGATTTTATCTGGAAAATTCATGTCTACCCATTTTTGAAGATTAATTTCTTCTACAAACATATCATCTGTTGGTCTTCTCCTTGTCAATAACTCCAAAAGTAAAACACCATAGCTATATACATCTCCCTTTGTTGACGGATTGCTACCCATTCCATACTCTGCACAATATTATAAAATAATTAGATACTATATATATATATATATATATATATATACAATCGACAATATTATAAGAAAACAAACAAATAAAATTACCGTTTGGAACATTCATAAGTAAACCAACCACAGTAATATATAACCATTTTAAATCTATACATGGTGGAATATAAAAGTAAATGAATAATAGTAGCATATAGTAATGTGGAATTTAAATCTTCTGGAATGCAATAAATAGATTATATAATAATTATCGTATCATTCTAAATATTTATAAAATGTATAAAATTTTATTAATAACAGTAGCATATGATAATATAAAATTCGTACCTGGCGGAATGTAACCAATTGAACCTTTGAGTACATTTGTAGAAGCTGATGAGTCCATGGAATTTCCAAATAGTAGTTTGGCAATACCAAAATCTGCTATATATGAGGTCATGTCATCTCCTAATAATATATTATTAGGTTTCAAATCACAATGAATCACTTGTACAGAACAGTGATGGTGTAGATATGCCATTCCATGTGCTATCTCCATTGCTATTCTTAATCGATCATTCAAACTTAATTTGCATTCATTGCCTTCTTGAGGATAGAGCCATCTCTCCAAACTTCCATTTGACATAAATGGAAGAACTAGAGCTTTAAAATCAAGATTAGAACAACTGGAAATAATTTTCATCACATTACGGTGTCTTACTCTCTTTAATATATTGCATTCCCTACTGAAACTTTGATGAACATTTTCATCATGCAAATTGAGAACTTTAACAGCAATATTTCTACCACCGTTAAGAATCCCTTTATATACGGATCCAAATTTACCAATTCCTAACAGATTTGCCACATTAAACCCATCGGTTGCATCAACAAGTTGATCATATGTAACTTTCATGGGTTCCACTTTGAGAGAGGGGGTATTCCGATTGGTAGGTCTCCATCCATACAAAATTGCTAACAATACAACAATTACAATACCTATTGCAACAGGAATTATTACCTTTTTAGAGATTGACGGGTGCTTGTCTTTGGAAGAAGAGCATGGTGGTAAATTTATCCACGTACCACAAAGACCAAGATTTCCCATAAGTGCTGAGGCATCAAGTTTTCTGAAAACTCCTCCCTTTGGGACCTCTCCAACCAACCTGTTGGAAGACAGATTTATTTGCTGCAGCATTTTCATCTGTGCGAAAACCACAGGTATTGCCCCTGACAAATTATTGTAGGATAGATCCATATACTGCAGGTTTTGCAAATTTGCCAGTGATTGTGGAATTGAACCTTCAAACATATTCCAAGAAAGTCTTAGATATTGCAATGCTCTGCAGCTTTCCAGTGCACTTGGAATTTCACCTGAGAAGAGGTTGTGAGATACATCTATAGCTTGGACCATTGTCATTTTGCTTATTTCTAACACACTACCTTGTAACAAATTGTTGGAGACGTTAAAGAAGAACTGGAGATTTTGAAGATTTGCAATTTCTGAAGGTATATTTCCTGCTAGTTTGTTGTAAGATAAGTCCAGCTTTTCCAAAGCTTGGCATCTCCCTAAATTAGCAGGTATTTTTCCTGACAATTTGTTGTAACTAAGAAGAAGTTTTCTTAACTGTGAAAGATTGCCAAGACTATCTGGAATCTTCCCTGAAAGCATGTTATCACTCAGAAGTAACAACCCAAGATTTTTTGCGTGGCCCAAACTTTTTGGAATTGGTCCATGCAAATTGTTGCCATACATATACAACCTCTGAAGATTTGGCAGCCCACCTAGGGTGGACGGGATTGTTCCATTGAAACTATTTGCACCCAAATCTAGAGTGTCCAGCTTTGTCAGGTTGCTAATCTCATCTGGTATGCCTCCCTCAATTTGGTTATGGTCCATCATAAATTTAAAGACTCTACTTGAGAGCTGGCCCACTGAAGAGGGCAACACTCCACTGAGATAATTGAAGCCAAAATCTATGATCTCTAAATTGGAGCAATTAATTAAGGCTGTTAAAATAGACAAACCCTTTCCTGCACTGTCAAGATTATTTCTCCATAATTGAAGCCTCTGAAGGTGAAGCAATCTTCCAAACTCCAAGGGCACTGTACCAGTCAGATTGTTTTCCTCTAAATCAAGCAGTTGAAGGAGAGTACAATTGGAGAGGCAGCTTGGAATTTCTCCAATGAGGTTATTTCCCCACAAATACAGTTCATGCAACTCAGATAGTTTGCATAACTGCCAGGGGATGTAGGCAGTTAACTGGTTATCATCTAAGGCCAAAACTTGGAGACGAGTGCAGTTCGAAAGGGTTATGGGAATTGACCCTGAAAATTTGTTACTCTCAAGACTAAGTTGTTCCAACTTAGTTAGTGCACCCAATTGAACAGGAATACCACCATAGAGTTTGTTATCATTCAAATACAATTGAGTTAATGAAGACAGGTTTGTAAGAGAGGATGGGACTGGACCTGTCAGCTGGTTTGTTCCTAGGAAAAGGAATTTCAAATATGGGAGAAGCCCAAGTTGGGAGGGAATGCTTCCGCTCAAGTGATTAACATACAGACTGAGAATTTGCAAAGAAGTGCAGTCCCCTATGGTGGATGGAATAGGACCTTCCAAGCTATTATAAGACAATCAAAGTGTTCTCAAGCGAAAAAGCCTTCCAAGCTGATACGGAAGAGGGCCCTGAAAACTGTTTTTAAAGAGATCAAGTACTCTCAGGAAGGAAAGATTTCCAATAAAAGGAGAGATGGGACCAACCAATCCCTTACCTGTGAGATTCAAGGAAACCACACGATCTCGATGAGAAGAGCAGGTGACTCCAGTCCAGTTGCAGAAATTAAGACTAGGAGACCAACTTTGTAATGAAGTATACGGATCGAGAATGAGAGAATTCTTGAATGCTGTAAGAGCTTGCTGGTCTGAATAAGTGGAATTGTGAGATGTGCCAGCAGGTTGTGTATATAGTGCGAGATTGAGGAGGAGAAGGACCAGAAGGGAAAGCATTTTGAATTCTCAATTACCTTAACGCAATGGATGGATTCACAGTTTGAAATGCTCTGTGCTTATATAGCTTTACACAGGTATACTCTGTTTAATTTTTAATTAGCCGATAGGCTATTATAGTGGGGGAACCCCACCGGGATTTCCAGCAGTCTGATGCCGAAACCCCGGTGGTGCCCGGCAATGACGACACAAGACTTGAATTTTGAACAATGCTTGTTCATTTGTACACGTTTACTCGAGTCTTTTCTCCTTGTATTACGTTTGGAGCATTCAACACGATACATTTGACTCACTCAACTTAACCGGCATGATTTAGTGGGCAAAGTCGGTGAAAGAGACGTAAAGATGCTTATCCATTCCTTTCCTCCACTTTTCCCCGACGAATATCATCCACTCATTCTCTCCGCAGGTTTTTCTATATACAACTCCATGTTCGCCTCAACCATTAGATTAGCATTTTTTTTCAAGCGTTTCTGCATTAACCCAGATTTATCTATTTTCCTGGTTTCTGTTCGCCTCAATTTATAGCAAACCCTTAGCCTTAGGCTATCAAGCATTTCAAATCCCAAGCCGCTTTTACCAGCATTCTTCTCTGTTTCTATTTGTTTCTGATGGCAGCCACTTCTAACACCTCTGGACAACCCAAGTATGGCCTACGAAATGCTTTTGATGGCCTCAAAATTGCCCTACCTACTTCTATTGCATCTGGACAATTAGCGTATCCCATACTACATGCCTTTGATGCCCCACCGACTTCTACTTTTGATGGCCTGAGAATTGTCCTATCTGCCCCTGCTGCATCCGACCAACAAGTGTATCCCACAAGAAGTGCTTTTGATGGCTTAATAATCACCCCACCTACTTCTGCTTCTACTTCTGCTGAATCCTCCTTCGGAATGAAACACCTGCCCTACGATGTCTTTATAAGTCATTGTGGAGAAGATGTTAAATACACAGTGGCCAGTAGTATCTACAAGAAGTTAACAAGTTAAATGCTACTGGACTAAGATTTTTTCTGGACAAAAATGAGCTAAAGCTTGCGGAATTTTTCCCTAGAGCTTTAGAAGAGGCAATGGGGACGGCTTCACTTCACTTAGCTATTTTTCTTGCAAATTATGCACAATCCTGTAAATTTTTCCAGATCTACGGAGATAAATTTTATCAAGCTCAGAAGAACTAAATTTGCATCAACCAATTTCTGTATTGTTATATCATCGAATGCAAGATTTACATATAAATAACCACCACAGCGGTGATAAGAGGCGGTGAAAGGCAAACTAATCTGCAGTTTGCTTCAGTTAGCATTACACATTAAAAGAAACACTGCTGTTTGCATGCACATCGCATGAGAAGAAACATTGATGTTTGCTTAAGTTAGCTTAAAAGGCTGACCGTTGATTACAGAGAGAAACTAACACTAACAAATCCCCTTGGTGTTTGGCTGAGCTGGCATTCATGCTGCAAACCGGTATCATTTTTATCCCCATTTTCTATCATGTTGAGCCGTCTACTTTAAAGTGGGCGATTGAAGGAAAAGGAATTTAAGCAGATGCCTTCTCCAATCTTTTACTGAAGGGCAGGTACAACTCAAATACCATGTCTACTGCGAGCCTGCTTGACCGTACATATTAATTAATTAGAATTAAAATATATCTTATATTTCAATTATTAGCCTATAGTTAGCCGATAGGCTATTATAGTGGGGAACCCCACCGGGATTTCCAGCACTCCGACGCGGGAAACCCTGTGGTGCCTGACAATTGCACTGTGTACAGCCATCCACTCTAACGCCGGAAACCTGGTGGTGCCCGACAATTGCACTATGTACAGCCATTCGATCTTTGCCACCGACTTCTTTGTTTTTCGCTTCATGCACCGTATGCAATTTGTCCATGAAATTTTGCCAACCCCATTCATCTGTACTACAATCAACGACTTTTGGAAAATCAGAAATAGCCGTGTAGACTTTACGAAATTTTAGATGTCCTTTCACTTCCACGAGAGAAGGGTTAAAGGCGAATTATTTAAGTTTTCGTGTTTTACATGAATTATCGTTAAGGCCCAAGGGTCTTATTCAAATCCTAAGCACTTTTCTAATCCAAACAAAAAATATAATAAATAAAATAATTGTGATGTTTCAACAGGTATGGAAACTAAACATTAATTTCTCCTTTCCGGTGTGCAAGTGCAATAATTGTTTACAAATCATATTATTTTTACATTCTTAAAAATTTTCATTATATATACTAAAAAAATAAATTAAATAATTTATATAATAAATAAAATAAAATAAAATAATTTATATAATAAACAAAATAAAAATGAATCTTTAAATAAAATAAATAATATAATATAATAAAATTTTAATACAAATTAAATTTATATAATAAATAAAATAACTATTTAACTACAAAATAACTTATATATACTATAAAAATAAATAAAATAATTTATATAATAAATAAAATAAAAATGATTCTTTTAAATAAAATAATATAATAGGTAGAGAGG
>VDFB02166990.1:0-29797 GCA_007258455.2 Sequoia sempervirens
CTATATGAAATCGGCCAAGGTTTTTACCTTCAATTTCAAGCCGAAAAATTATTCTAATCACAGATTCTTGGTGGGTTTTTTGAGATCTCAACTGGGTTGTCTTTGGAATTTTTTGGGTACCTCGTTTGTCGTGCCTCAAAATTTGTGCAAGTGGGTGTTGCTGAAATTTTTTGGGTATTCCAAATTTTATGGGTTTTGTCTTTAAAACTCTGCATTGGTTTTATACCTCGAAATCCGTGCTAGGGTTTCGATTGCTTCCTTAAAATTTGTCATGTAGAACTTGTTTTTGTTTCAGTGCAATGGATTTTGTGCCTTAACCAGTTTCACCTTGGGGTACATGATGGCATCTCTAACAAATATAATGCTCGAAAGCATCTAGAAGTTCAATGGGAAGAATTACAACACCTAGAACCAACGCATGATTACGATCTTTGAATATTGTTGCCTCGATCAAGTCGTTTTGGGGAACTCAACTCGTCCCACTGTAGTCGGAAAAGACCAAGACAAATGGGATGAACGCAACTAGGAAGCCGTCATGCTCATCAAACTCTCAGCCACAAATGAGCAGCTACCTCAAGTACTGTCTGGCAAAACTGCTACGGAAATCTGGGATCATTTGAAGGCCCTTCATGAAACCTCCGACAAGAGCAGAGTGTTTTTTCTCAAAAACATGCTTTTTTCCATCATGATGGATGAGAAAATGTCCTTACAGGAACATCTGACGAAGATTAAGGAAATTCCTGATCAGTTGGAGGTGATTGGTCGAACAATGGAGGAAGAGGACATGGTCATCATTACTTTGAAGAGTTTGCCAAAATCTTATGAGCATTTCATTGAAACGCTCAACATTACTTCAACAAATGTTGATTTCAAGTTTCCAAACATGTGTAACAAGCTTCTAAAACAAGATCGTTGGAGATAGCAGTTTGGAAGCAATACCAGTTCCACCTCCACAGAGCACGTGTTCTCTGCCAAATCTTCTGCTAAGAACAAAGGGAAGGCTCAACCTTCTCAACTGAAAGGTTGTAATGTCCCCTTTTTAGCATGCTCAAGTTTGCGGATGGTTTAGCCTATAATTCTAACCCTCGTAGGCTAATGAGGATGGTTAGGGGGTCTTCTGGGGATTGTATCGTCTCCAGTGTTCAGAAACTAGCAGCTTTGGCTTTCGTTTGAAGTCTCTAGGACTCCGTATGCTCAACTTACTACTTATAGTAAATCAAGAATGGATAGAGAGGGACCCTTACTATTTTTAGTAAGGTGTGTGGTCGTATGCAGCTCCATCAACTTAGCTCTCAGTTCATACAGCACTCAAAGATTATGAGTATTCATGGAGATATTAATGTTTATTTGGCTTAAATAAACATTAATTATTTTAAAAGATTATAATATTAAGTTATAACTTAACTTAATATTGAGGGTCAAGCCATCATAAGAAGGGGCCATTTATTTAATTAATTTATGGGCGCTCAACCCAAGGTGGAGACTATGGAGAATTAAATGAAATATTATAATTTCATTTTTAATGTTTAATGGTGCTTTTTGGGAGTGTAAATGTAATCAAATCCTATCAGACCTAGGAACCTAAGGCAAACTTATATAACTGAGAGAAGGAGAACTATACAGAATTTCAAGTACAGAAAAGCGATTTCCAGAATTTTATATTGTAATACAAATGTGCTGATTGCAGAACATTAATTGATTTCTATATTTGCAAATTACCAAGGAACCGCCATAAATATGAAGAAGGAAACTCACATTTAAGAGACACGTCCTATGGTAGGACGTGATCTTTGAATCACGTCTAAAGATAACTTCGAATGTTATATAAAGTTAATCCTTAACACAATCAAACTAATCTGAAGATGTCGGATGCAATAAGATACGTATTAATTAGTTCCAGAATATACAAAAATCTAAATTCGAATTTATATGAAGGCTCATAGAATTCAATTTATAATATTTCTGAAAGATAATTAAATACAAGTGATAATATTGATCAAGTAGGAATGACAATTATGCTTCCAGCAATCGTCATTCCTATCTGACCAATGCTATCATTCATCAACACTCCCTCTTAGCACGGGAAGATAAATCAAATCAAATAAGTGGAGATATCACCTTCACACGTGATATCAAAGATATGGTATGTTTTCTCAATAATGTCAAGTCACATGACATTCTTCATAACACATCTTTATTATGGTGTGTGCACAGACATCAAGTCACATGATGTCTACCATAATAATTCATGGCATTTCCATGGATAAAATATCCACCATGATTATCTCTTAGGAATCACAATGATCTTCAAAAGACATCAAGTCACATGACATCCATCAAAGTGTCCAAGAGATACTATCATGACATGTTCACAGATATCAAGTCACATGATATCTATCATGATAGTTAAACATTGCAAAGTCGTCACCTTACAATGTCACATACAAGTGTTTATCATTAGAAAGATCATCACCTTTCAATGATGTACACAGGGGGTAGGCCCATAAAGTCATGGAGTCACACACATGACAAAAAGAGTTTACACATAAAACATCTTTATATATATATATTAGTACAACTCCTATAACAATTTTGGATTTCAACATAAATCAAATTACATTTCAACCATACCGAGTTTCTTCCTGAAGTGCTCTACCTTGATGCGGGAGAGAGGTTTGGTGAGAATGTCTGCAGTTTGATCATTTGTACTAACATACTCCAGCTGGATCACTTTCCTTTCCACCATGTCTCTAACATAATGATAGGGGATCTCAATGTGCTTAGATCTATCATGGAACACAGGATTTACAGAGAGTTTGATGCAACTCTGATTGTCACAATGAATGATTGTAGGATTTAAGGGTTCACCAAAGAGTCCCACAATCAACTTACGAAACCATACTGCTTCTCTTGCTCCCATTGAGGCTGCAATGTATTCTGCTTCTGTTGAGCTCTGTGCAACTGAAGATTGTTTTCTGCAAATCCAGGAGATCATAGCTGATCCTAAACTGAAGCAACATCCTGATGTGCTTTTTCGATCGGTTACACTTCCAGCCCAATCTGAATCAGAGTACCCATGTAGATCTAGATGAACTTTCTTGTAGAGAAGACCATATCCAATAGTGCCTTGAAGATATCTAAAAATATGTTTCACTGCCATTAAGTGAATTTCCTTTGGTTCACACATGAATTGACTGAGAACATTCACCGCATAGCAAATATCAAGTCTGGTGTTAACCAAATACATCAAGGATCCAATCATCTGTCTGTAAAGGGTTGGATCTGCACACTTGGATTCTGCTGCTGCTTCTTTCAACTTGTGAAGGTTGGTTTCCATAGGTGTAGACATCGGTCTACAGTCTAACATTCCAAATTTCCTCAGGATATCAATAGTATACTTTCCTTGGTTTAGAATGATGCCCTCTGATTTCTGCCATACTTCTAAACCTAGAAAGTAGTGTAAAATGCCCAAGTCTTTCATGTTAAATTCAGCAATTAGATCCTGCTTCCCTTGAGCAATGAGGTGATCTTCTCCTGTTATAAACAGGTCATCAACATATAAAATAATTATCAGCATATCTCCATTGATTATCTTGAAGTAGAGGTTGGAGTCAGCATCATTCTTTGAAAATCCTAATCCCAAGAGATAGCTGTCAATTCTTTCATACCAAACCCTGGGAGCCTATTTAAGTCCATAGAGGGCTTTCTTCAATCTGCATACATGTGAGTCAGATTTATGTATCACAAAGCCTTCGGGCTGTTCCAAATAGACTTCCTCTTCAATGGTTCCATTTAGGAAGGCAGTTTTCACATCCATTTGATGGATCTTCCAACCTTTAGCTGTTGCAATGGCTAACACTGCTCTCACTGATGTGTAACGGGCAACAGGTGCAAATGTTTCTTCATAATCAATACCTTCCTTTTGAGAAAAACCTCTTGCCACAAAACGTGCTTTATATTTTTCTATTCTACCATCAGCAGCATGCTTGATTTTGAAGAGCCATTTGGAAGAGACAACAGATTTCTCTTTAGGTCTAGGCACTATATCCCATACATCATTCTTAAGAATAGATTGGTATTCCTCAGTCATTGAATCCTTCCATGCTTGATGTTGGAGGGCTTCTGTAACACTGTCAGGTTCTGAGTTTAAGATGTTTATTAGAGCAACATAGCCAGAGAAACGTTTGGGTCTTTTACTCTCCCTGAACGTTCCTTTGGATGCTGCATGAACCTCAGCTTCTTTGAGCATCTTCCTGGCCCAAAGTGGTCTCTTTCTGTTAGTGTCATTTGAATTCTCACTTGATGGAAGTTCGTGTGACATTTCCTCAGAATGCTCCCTCTGAATCTTAGAATCAGGTTCCATCTCAGGTACTCTAGGGGAAAGGGTTTCTATCTCAAAGGAGCTTCTTGCCCTTTTGAATGCAATGTCTTCTTCAAAGATGACATCTCGACTCAACTCAATTTGATTCTGCCCAGGAATGTAAACCCTGTACGCTTTGGAATTTTCACTATAACCCATAAACACCCCCTTCTTTCCGAAAGGTTCTAGTTTGAATCTCTTCTCTTTAGGTACATGAATATAGATAGGACAGCCAAAGATCCTAAAATGACTGATGTCAAGTTTCACGCCGGTAAACGCTTCTTCAGGAGTTTTGTTATTAAGATGGGAATGAGGACATCTATTTTGAATATAGACAGCAGTCCTAGACGCTTCTGCCTAGAAAGAAGTATCAATGTTTTGGTCAAGTAGCATTGCTTTAGCAGCTTCTACAATGGTTCTGTTTTTCCTTTCAGCAACCCCATTTTGTTGGGGATTGTAGGCAACTGTGAACTCCCTCTTAATTCCAGCTTCTAGGCAAAATTCCTTAAAAATCTCAGAGGTGTATTCTTTCCCATTGTCTGTCCTTAAGGTTTTTATTTTCTTTCCGGAGAAATTTTCAGAAAGGGCTTTGAACTCTTTGAACTTTTTGAGGATTTCTATTGATTCTTTACACTTAAGGAAATAGATCCAGGTTTTCCTAGAGAAGTCATCTAAAATTATGACATAGTAAAGAAATCCTGCCTTAGAGGGTACAGACATGGGTCCACATAAGTCTGAGTGAACCAGTTCTAACACATTAAGAGTTTTGCTCAAACTAGAGGGAAAGAATCCCTTTGAATTCTTCCCTAAGGCACAACCTTTGCAAGTTCCTTCATGAGATGGTTTTAACTTAGGTAAGCCTGTTACAAGTTTTCCCATAGAAGGTAGGGCACGGAAATGAAGGTGACCTAATCTTCTATGCCAAATCTCATTTGAATCAAAGGTGTCAAGGGTAAGGGCTTGATTAACTTCAGTGCATAGTTTATAAAGGTACCCTTGTCTTACGCCTATGGTTAGGGCTTTCTTGATAGTTTAGTTTTTAGGCCAAGCAAGAACTTTTCCATCTATAAAGGTAACTCTATAACCATTGTCTTCAAGGGCAGAGATGGATATAAGATTCCTCTTTATTCCAGGTACAAACAAGACTTCAGTGAGTTGAAGAGAAAGCCCAGATTTCAACTTGATGGAGCAAGTTCCAACCCCTCTTACTGGGTGTGTTGAATCATCCCCGATGGTTACTTCTTCATCAATCCTTTCGGTCAAAGTATCTAAGTGTTCTCTGAATCCTGTGATATGCCTAGAGGCACCACTGTCAATCACCCAGTTGAGAGTGTGGTCAGATACTTGACAAGATAACGCTGAATAGAACACAAAGTTCTCAGGTTCATGATCTGAATTTGACTTTCCTACTTTAGCAAAGGAAGTTTGTTGTTTAGTCCTATCAGGGCACTTCATTGCATAGTGACCATATTGATCACATCTAAAGCATTGTACTTGAGAGATATCTTTCTTCTTATGAGATCCCTTTCCATTGGAATTTCTCTTTCTTTTGGAAGACCCTTTCTTGAAGGATTTTTTCTTACTCTGTTTATTAGATGTTGAGTTGAGTGCAAGAATGTCTTCATCTATGTTCTTTTGTTTATTCTCTTTAGAGGAGAGTCTAGATTCTTCTTGAAGACAGTCAGATCTTAGCCTATCAAACTTAGGGAGTTTAGATCTTGCACTTACACCTTGAACAAAGGACTCCCAAGAGTTTGGAAGACCTCCTAGAGCAATCAGAGTTAACTCTTTGCTGTCAATCTGATATCCAATGGTGGATAATTGATCCCTCAGTTCAATAATCCTCATGAAGTATGCATTAATGGACTCTCCTTTGTTTATTTGAACATTGTTGATTTGCCTTTTCAAAGCAAGAGTCCTATAGGTGTTGTTGATCTCATAGGTACTCTCAAGAGATTTGAACATGTGGTAGGCAGTTTCATGTTTTGCTAGGATAGGTACTATATGATCCCTAACTGCATCTACTAGAATTTTCATGGTCTTCTCATTGTTTTCAATCCATTGAGTTTTCTCAGATTCAGTTTCAGGTTCCTTATTTTCCCTCACAAGTGAGTCAAGCTTATTCTCTCTAAGGATCATCATAATCCTAAATTTCCAAGATGTGAAGTTGTCTGCTCCTGCAAGACGATCTTCAAATCTGATTACACTAGCCATGATGAAAGGTGAAGATTTCGAACCTATTAGAAGTCTGAAAACTAAATTTGATTTGAATCTGCACAACCTGGCTTTGATACCATGTAAATGTAATCAAATCCTATTAGACCTAGGAACCTAAGGCAAACTTATATAACTGAGAGAAGGAGAACTATAAAGAATTTCAAGTACAGAAAAGCGATTTCCAGAATTTTATATTGTAATACAAATGTGCTGATTGCAGAACATTAATTGATTTCTATATTTGCAAATCACCAAGGAACCGCCATAAATATGAAGGAAACTCACATTTAAGAGACACGTCCTATGGTAGGACGTGTCTCCACAAGTGGAGGCACGTCCAACCATGGGACGTGATCTTTGAATCGCATATAAAGATAACTTCGAACGTTATCTAAAGTTAATCCTTAACACAATCAAACTAATCTAAAGATGGCGAATGCAATAAGATACGTATTAATTAGTTCCAGAATATACAAAAATCTAAATTCGAATTTATATGAAGGTTCATAGAATTCGATTTATAATATTTCTGAAAGATAATTAAATACAAGTGATAATATTGATCAAGTAGGAATGACGATGATTCTTCCAGAAATCGTCATTCCTATCTGACCGATGCTATCATTCATCAACAAGGGGGTCGACCCTCTTTCAATGCTTATAAATAAGCATTGAGGAAGAGAATTGGGGGCATTCGATTGAGCATTTGGAGTTGGTGAAAATTTGTCTGAGAGAGGAGACCAAGGGTTTCTGAATCAGTTAGCCATTGGAGAATGGTAACTCTCCATTGTTGCAGCCATTTGAGCTGGTGAAATATCCATTGAATTTGGTATTAGAGAGGGTTTCACACAGAGGCTCTATTTCTGCACAAAAACCAGAATATTTGATAAGGGTTTCAAAGTAGGAGCGAAAGATTATTTATCAGACTGAAGAGCAGATTTAAGAGTTGTTCAGTTGTGATTGTTGGCACAATCTTCAAGAAGGGACGGCCTACAGATTTGAGTTTCTACAGCAGCAAGTGGCGCCCCTTTCAAGAGGGAAGATTTGGGTGAAGAAGGGCATTAAAAAAATCCAAGGAAAATCAAGGAAGTGCGCCCAATATAAAGGAAACCAGCCACACAAGTCCCGAGCAAAAAGGCAAGCTAGTTGAAGAGATTCGAATTTTCGAAGGTTGCTTGAAGGTTGCTTTTTGGCTGTAAATGTGAACAGCAGCTACAAATTTATAATTTTCGGGTATGATTGTATTGAGTTATTCTATCTAAAGCTCGAGCAAATAAAAAATATATATATTTGAGGTGTTGTTATTTATTCTAGTTATTTGTATTTCATTTCATGCCTTGCATTTTGTTTCAATATATGCAAATACAAAAAAATAAGAAAAAACCTTGTGAGAACACACAAAAATTGCAAAACATAAACCAAAAAAAACGAGACACCAAATCTAGGGAGAGAAGAGTTCTTACAAAGGCTCTGGTTCTTCTCAGGACAGCTGTAATGTCCCCGTTTTAGCTGACATTGTTTGTCGAGGAGTGAGCCTATCATTCTGATCCTTGTAGGCTGACAGATGGGTGTAGAGGATCAATTGAGGCAGTTACCCAGTGTTTTGTAGCGTCAGTATTGCAGTTGTTTCAAGTTGGGCCTTCGCAAAATCTTCCAGAGTGGATTTTTAGAAAGTTAGGTCAGGCGGAAGCTGCTATTTTGGGCAGGGCACCTGGTTCAACTATTATGCTCAGAGTCGACCCAGTTATTCAGTTTGGTGGTCAGATGGAGAAATAGGGAGTATTTAATGATTATTGAATATTTAATATTTTGACTTTATATTAAAGTCACTTTATTAATATATTTAAATATTAATAATTAAATGATATATTATAAAGTATTTTTAATACTTTATAATAAAGTGATATATTGGACATAATGAATAATTATTATTCATTAGTGAGACGTCATTTAATTAATTATTATTTCTCCTAAGTCTAAAAGGCGAATTTAATCATTTTATTAAATGATTATTAAAAAGAGCTATTGGGTCGAATTTCTCAAAGGAGGTATATATTCACAGGAAAGACAAAATCGAACCATCATGTTATGCTATTCAACTTTTGTCTTTTTGCTCTGAGCATTGGAGTTTGCAAACCTTAGGGTTTCTGGCAGACGAAGCGTTTCTGGAGAACGATACCTCTTCAAGAATTTGGCAGACTGAGACTGTGAAATACCAATTTAAGCTTGCATCTGGGTGACTTCATTCAGGAGTTACAGATTGGATTTATTGATCTATTCATTCAGAGTTAGCAGAGAATAATCATTGGGCAGTTGAGGCGACTTCTCAGAGGTTCTATTTACAGAGATCTGACAGTTATTATTGAGGCCGTACTATATTCTTGTTGCTGCTGTACAGTCTGTACTGTCTTGTACCAGCAAGCCGTACTTTCTTGTCTGCCAGTGGGAACCTTCAGAACTCAGCTTCTAACAATCAGTCTGGGTGTGCCTAGGGTCTTCAGAGCCACAGCATTGATTTTTGGAGATCAGAGAATCAGTATTTATTTTGGCCATACACCTTCATCATTCCTTCAGACGGCTACAAAAGGAGACTAGGTTTTTTTGAAATAAATTCATATTTAAATCTATTTGTCATATTTCTTTATTGTAAATGCTCTGGATCTTTAATAAAAGGATGCGCCTATGATGTTTGAGCAAAATCCACGCCTGTTTCATATCATATGATTTATTTTGAATTTTTTAAGCATTTATTAGTGAAATCGCAGCTTTTTGCTATTTGTTTGAAAACCTCAAAAATACAAAAAAACCAAAAACTTGCAAAAACAAAATTTACAGTTAGGGTTTCGGGGTTGAGAACCACCAGGGTTCTTACAGTGGTATCAGAGCATAGATTTCCTGCCATCCTGTGCTTTTTCAGTTGCTTTTTCAGAATACAGTGTGCTTTTTAGTTGCTTTTTCATGAGCAGAGATACTATTCACTATATTAAAGGTGTAGGGACAGGCAGAGCCGAAGATTGGACAGGTCCACCGATTCCAGAAGGTGAGACAGTGTCAGGTGTATTAGGCATTCACAGATCCAGCTCTAACAGCAGTGAAAACAGTGTTGCAACCCTAATGGCAGACCGTGAGATTCCTACAGAGACAGTTAGGGATCCAGAGAAAGCACATGCAAAGGGCGACATTACCGATGAGGAGTTCAGACGCAGGCATGATAACATGATGGATATGATGTCCCAGTTGATGGGCACTATCAGACAGTATACGCCCACACAGCCTCATTATATACAGATTGGACAGACGAGCGGGACTACACCAGTGGATCAGCCTTTAGCATCAGTACCACGACAGCCGTCACCGATCTATCAGGAGCGTAGGCCAGGACAGCCTACATTCTTACCTAGAGAGACTCCACCTCCGACTCCGGGAGCAGAGCAGCAGGGGCAGCATCAGGAGTTTCAGCCACATAATGGCATGTCAATAACAGATGTGACGAGGTTTCATGGTGAGTACCTATCATTGGCACCTGAGATCAGGCAGGCATTATCGTTTCATGAGTTTATGGATGTTCATAAACCTAGAGGAGGAGGCAGATTTGACCGTAGACCCCCTCAGCATCAGCAGTCACAGCCACAAGTGAACAGGGACTTGCAATATGCAGTTAGCAAGATCACCTTGCCATATTTTGGTGGGTCTGATAAGACATTAGCGAGGTCTTGGGTCCAGAAATTGGACAACTATATATCATTGAGGCCTATGCAGGAGGATGAGGCCATCAAGTTTGCGACCTTGCATCTTGATGGAATAGCGCATGATTGGTGGCATCACGGCATGTATACACTTGGCCATCATGCAGTCAATACTTACCAGGAGTTCACCAGCAGGCTCATAGAGCGCTTTGATAAGAAGGATCCGGAACTTTACTTCAGAGAGCTAGCTCAACTCAGGCAGACAGGTAGTTTGGATTCTTATATTGGTGAGTTTCAGAGAGTTGCCGTCATGGTGACTGGTATTTCAGAACGGAGACTCATTATACTCTTCGTTGAGGGTTTGACAGAACCTATGAGAGGTTGGGTCAAGGCATTCAATCCTCCTACTCTTCAGGAGGCGATGCGGAAGGCAAGGAGTATGGAGCTTGCTGCTCCGAAGAAACAATTTCAGCCTAAAACAAACAGCTTGCCTATTGAGGAGAGTCATACACCAGTTGCAGAACCAAAAAGGAAAACAGCTGCAAGAATTGATGATACAACTCATGATGAATTGAGAAGGAAACAACTTTGTTATTGGTGCAAAGAACCCTACAGCAAGGAGCATGATTGTCCTTTGAGACCGAAGGGCAAAGCGAACCGCGCCATGTGGGTTTACTATGAGGATGTTGAGTCTGAGGATTCAGACCAACAGGTTGTTTCAGAACATGCAGAGGCCAGGAATGCCTCTATGGAGTTTGGGCCCGATGCCAACTTGTCCCCGTTGGTATTATCTGCTAGTGTACGGGATGATTCATTCAGGTTTAGGGGACTAGTGGATGGACAGCAATGTATTGCTATGCTTGACACCGGAGCCACACACAATTTCATTGATGAGAGCTTCGTCAACAGATGCAGGCTCTAGACAGAGGACTTCGCTGGATTCAGAGTTCGGGTGGCAGATGGATATACACTCACTTGCACTCGACGAATTTGTAATCTCACCCTCATGCTGAATGACTATGAGTTGCAGGCAGACTTTTATGTAGTCAACCTAGGTGGGATGGATGTAGTGTTGGGTATGAGATGGCTTCAGGACATTAGTGTGTTCACCCTCAACTTGCCTAAAATGGAGATGAGATTTGAGGTACAGGGCAAGAAATATGTGTTGAGAGGAATTACAGATGGGAGCCTACGTTCTATCTCTCTCGTTAGTGGGAAGAGTGATGATAGTGTTTGGGATCCTACTCGTGCTCTGGGATTTCAGACTCAGCTTTCAAAGAAGTTTTATAGTGAGTACACGGTGCAGAGTGTATATGGTTTCATGTTTGATCCACACATACACGATTTATTTCAGGTGCACAATTCTAGTATGCATGTGCTTGATATGTTGGATGACAGTATATCTTGTGCAGTCTTAGGGAGTAAGTATTGCTTGCAGTTTGACTTGCTTCCTCCTGAGTTTCTTGATCCTATGACAGACAACACGAAGGTTGATAGGGAATGGTATTCTATTCTTGTTGATCAGTTGTGGGAGTTACTGGAGTCAGTTGTGGGAGTTACTGGAACATTGTCCGGCACTATCCTTGGGATCCAGGTGGTGCGGTGCGTCCGTATTTGCAGAGATTGCTTGAGGACAAGCAATTTCAGGGAGGGCGGACTGTAATGTCCCTGTTTTAGCTGACATTGTTTGTCGAGGAGTGAGCCTATCATTCTGATCCTTGTAGGCTGACAGATGGGTGCAGAGGATCAATTGAGGCAGTTACCCAGTGTTTTGTAGCATCAGTATTGCAGTTGTTTCAGGTTGGGCCTTCGCAGAATCTTCCAGAGTGGATTTTTAGAAACTTTCTATTTTTAGAAAGTTAGGTCAGGCGTAAGATGCTATTTTGGGCAGGGCACCTGGTTTAGCTATTATACTCAGAGTCGACCCAGTTATTCAGTTTGGTGGTCAGATGGAGAAATAGGGAGTATTTAATGATTATTGAATATTTAATATTTTGACTTTATATTAAAGTCACTTTATTAATATATTTAAATATTAATAATTAAATGATATATTATAAAGTATTTTTAATACTTTATAATAAAGTGATATATTGGACATAATGAATAATTATTATTCATTAGTGAGACGTCATTTAATTAATTATTATTTCTCCTAAGTCTAAAAGGCGAATTTAATCATTTTATTAAATGATTATTAAAAAGAGCTATTGGGTCGAATTTCTCAAAGGAGGTATATATTCACAGGAAAGACAAAATCGAACCATCATGTTATGCTATTCAACTTTTGTCTTTTTGCTCTAAGCATTGGAGTTTGCAAACCTTAGGGTTTCTGGCAGACGAAGCGTTTCTGGAGAACGATACCTCTTCAAGAATTTGGCAGACTGAGACTGTGAAATACCAGTTTAAGCTTGCATCTGGGTGACTTCATTCAGGAGTTACAGATTGGATTTATTGATCTATTCATTCAGAGTTAGCAGAGAATAATCATTGGGCAGTTGAGGCGACTTCTCAGAGGTTCTATTTACAGAGATCTGACAGTTATTATTGAGGCCGTACTATATTCTTGTTGCTGCTGTACAGTCCGTACTATCTTGTACCAGCAGGCCGTACTTTCTTGTTTGCCAATGGGAACCTTCAGAACTCAGCTTCTAACAATCAGTCTGGGTGCGCCTAGGGTCTTCAGAGCCACAGCATTGATTTTTGGAGATCAGAGACTCAGTATTTATTTTGGCCGTACACCTTCATCATTCCTTCAGACAGCTGCAAAACGAGACCAGGTTTTTTTGAAATAAATTCATATTTAAATCTATTTGTCATATTTCTTTATTGTAAATGCTCTGGATCTTTAATAAAAGGATGCGCCTATGATGTTTGAGCAAAATCCACGCCTGTTTCATATCATATGATCTATTTTGAATTTTTTAAGCATTTATTAGTGAAATCGCAGCTTTTTGCTATTTGTCTGAAAACCTCAAAAATACAAAAAAACCAAAAACTTACAAAAACAAAATTTACAGTTAGGGTTTCGGGGTTGAGAACCACCAGGGTTCTTACAACAGCAACAAGAAAAAGAACGTTCAGTGCAATTATAGCCATAAATATGGTCACATGAAGGCTAACTGTCAAATTCGGTTGGCTTTTGAACAAAAGAAGCAAGGAGGGTCTTAACAAAAGGCAAATGTCGCAGAACACTCTGAGAAGAAAGAATCTACATTCTATGCTTTTATGGCCAAAACAACTGCAAATCTAGTAAAATATTCTACCTGGTATATTGATTCAGGGGCTTCGCAGCATTTTACTCATTGTCGAGATTGGTTCACCAAATTTGAACCATTCTCTAATTCTGTCATTTTTGGAGGCAAAGAGTACACAATTGTTGGTGAGGGCAATGTTTAGATTCACTCAGGAGGAAGAAATTTAATCTTTCTTAATGTTTACTATGTTCAAGGCATGGAACATAATCTTCTCTCCGTCAGCCAAATCATGAGGCATTCTCCCCAGTTGGATGTTGTTTTCAGTTCATCCACCTACAGCATTGTTGATAAGGACACTCATACTACAATCACTATGGGACTTAAGGATCGTGGTCTGTATAAACTTGCTAATTCCGGTGATTCTCAGGTGCACGCTTTGGCCGCCAATAGTAATTCCATCAGCAAACTTTGGCATCAGCGTTATGGGCACTTGAATGTGCACTATCTCTCTCAACTCTCGGGAGGGTTTGGTTGCTGGTCTACCTGAGATCCAAACTCAAAATCATGGAGTTTGTGGACCCTGTCAAGCTGGGAAGCAGCATCGGACACCATTCTTGGACAGTGATTCTTGGCGAGCCTCCAAGGTACTTCAATTGGTTCACGCTAATGTGTGTGGACCAATGAGCACTCCATCTGTTACTGGGTCCAGGTACCTTTTATTATTTGTTGATGATTTCACTAGAAAAATGTGGGTGTATTTTTTGAAAAATAAATCAGATGTGTTAAGTACATTTCAATAGTATAAGGCCTTAGTTGAGAAAGAATCAAGTTCTCAAATTGTCACTCTAAGGTCAAATAATGGGGGGAGTTTTGTTCAGCTGACTTCTCTACTTTTTGTGCTACACACGGCATTAAATGCCAACTCACCAAACCATACACCCCTCAGCACAATGGTATCGTTGAACATAGGAATCGCACCATTATTGAAATGGCTCGTTCTATGATAGAGTATAGAAATGTCCCTAAGAAATACTAGGCTAAAGTAGTTTATATTGCAGTCTACCTCCTGAATCGGTCACCTACACAGGCCGTTAAGAAGATGACTCCTGAAGAAGCCTGGTCAGGACGTAAACCTAAGGTGGGCCATCTAAAAGTCTTTGGTTCTATAGCTCATGTCTAGATTCCAAAAGCCAAGCGTGCCAAGTTGGACTCCAAGAGCCAGCAACTTATGTTTGCAACTTATGTTTACTAGTTACAGCAACAATCACAAGGCATACAGGTTGATTGATGTGGAGACAGATCATCTCATCTTCAGTCGTGATGTTGTGATTGATGAGACTACTGGTCCATTTCTTCCTACTACCAGTCCTGAGGATCAGCCTATGAAGGTTTCTGATGAGAGTGTTCATCTTCCTCTTGGTTCCCCTGATGGGAGCGCTTCAGAGCATTCTAACTCTGAAGATGAGGAGTCTACTAGTCATGATTTAGCACCACCTGATTTTTCTCAAGATTCACATCAAGATGACTTTGTTCTAGAAATCCCAGGAGATGTTTCTCCTATTTCAGATGTTGGCACTTCTACTCGTCAGCCTAAGTGGTGGCTCAAGACTATCGGAGATCTTCATGATGATGAAATCATTGAGGGCAGATCAGCTCGTAGAAAGAGCAAGCAGCAAAACATAGCCAATTTTTCTTTTATGGCCAACATCCACAACATCTATGAGCCTCAAACATATTCAGAGGCTAAAGGAATTCCAGAATGGGAAAAGGCTATGGAGACCTAATACCATAGTCTTCTAAAGAATCACACTTGGGTTCTTTCTAATCTTCCTCCTGGGAAGAAACCTATCAACTGCAAATGGGTTTCTAAGGTCAAGTATCATGCACATGGTACTTTGGATAAATACAAGGCCAGATTAGTTGCTCGTGGATTCACACAGCAGGAGGGCATTGACTATGAGGAGACTTTTGCTCCTACTGCCAAGATGAGCACAATTCAGTCTTCTTCTCGCTATTGCAGCCCAATTTGGATGGACAGTTCATCAAATGGATGTCAAGAGTGCCTTCCTCAACGGTGAGTTGCAGGAAGAAGCCTACATGACGCGCCTCTTGGTTTCAAGGTTGCTGGCAAAGAGTGTCAAATTTGTCGGCTCATGAAAGCACTCTATGGACTGAAACAAGCTCCCCGTGCATGGTACATCAAGATTGATCAGTACTTGGATGATCATGGTTTTCAGCGCAGCACTTCTGACTCTAATCTGTATGTCAAGCACTCTCGTGATGATATTTTGTTTCTTGTTGTCTATGTTGATGACTTGATCATTACTGGTAGTTCAGCACATTTGATTGTTGTAATCAAACAAGATTTGTGTCAAGCTTTTGACATGACAGATTTGGGGCTTCTCCATTATTGTTTGGGTCTTGAGGTTTGGCAGACCATTGGTGGCATTTTTATCTCTCAGTCTAAATATTCCAGAAGTCTGCTTGACAAATTTCGAATGCAGGATTGCAAACCTGCCTCCACACCTATGGAGAAGGGGTTGAAGTTATCAGCCACCTCTGATTCACCTCTAGTCAATGAAACGACATTCAGGCAACTAGTGGGCAATCTCATCTACCTCACTACCACTCGATCCGATATCAGTTTTCTCGTGAGCTACATTTATCGCTTCATGACAGCTCCAAAAGTTGATCATTGGATTGCAGCGAAGCAAATGCTGAGATATGTTAAGTTCACCTCAGATTACGGTATTCTGTATGGCAGATGCAAGGATCCAAAGCTGATTGGTTATACAGACTCCGATTGGACAGGTTCAATGGTTGACAGAAAATCTACTTCTAGGTATGTTTTCAGTTTGGGTACAGGTGTTGTAACATGGACCAGCAAGAAACAACAGGCAGTGGCTCTTTCCTCGATTGAAGCTAAATATCGAGGAACAGTTAAGGCAGCATGTGAGGCAGTTTGGCTCCGTAGGATGCTTTCTGACATGCACATGTCACAAGCAGGACCTTCTCCCTTGTACATTGATAATCAAGGGGTGCTCAAACTGGCCAAAAATCCAGTCTTCTATGAACGTACCAAGCATGTCAAGCTTCATTGTCACTACATCCGCAAGCCGATAGAAGACAGATCAGTTCAACTACAGTATGTTACGACATCATATCAAACTGCAGATATTCTCACCAAGTCTCTGAGCCCGGATAAGTTTGTCAAATTTAGGGGGCAACTTGGTGTTGTTGATAGATTGACCATTAAGGGAGGGTGTTAGAATAATATTTATTTATACTGTTAATGGTCAATAATGTAATTAGTTAGTTTAGACATCTTAAATGTCTTCTGTAGTGTGTAGGTAGAGGTTGGTAGACATCTTAAATGTCTACAGTTGTAGTTAGCTGAAGTAGCTAGACTCATCAATGTTTTTAGTACTATGCCACTGCTATATATTGTAATCTTTCCTTCTTGTTAATGCAAGCAAATAAGCAATTACCAGTTCACTTCATGAACAAATTTTTGGATCCTTCCTATCAAATCTCTCTATTATCCTTTGACTAAATTGTTCCAATGTCTTGATGGAATTGTGGCCTTGTGTCACCATACCATTACCACCATTCGTGGGCCAACCCCTCAAGGTGTAGGGTAGCGAATTTGAAGGCTTCTTCGAACATGGGATTCAAGGAGAACTATGTGTCTAATTTCTGCAACCAAGCCCTTGCTAATGAACCCCCTGAACCATCGAAAACTGGGGTAGTGATTTTTCCTAAACGATATTGCATGTCCTTCCTTTCTTCATACCTTCTCCTCCTATGTCCTCTTTTGGTTTTCATGTCATGGAATTTTGAGAATGTTACATCTCTACGGAAGGCTGGACTTTGAGCATGATACTCATTATACAATTTGGCCATGTCCTCTTCTTCTTCAGGTGGTGTCTCTACTTTATTTTCTACCCCTTGATCCAAGAATTTGGCTTTGAAAAACTTGGTGAAGGCTACTGGTTTTTGTACCCCTGAACTGCTACTCTCCATGCCATTTTGAATTGTTTTACCAGCATCTAATTGTTGGTTCAATCCCCTCAAGAGTTGGACCATCTCCACCATGGTGTCCTTCATAGTGGATTGGAACTCTTTGGATTCCTTGACGAACTGCTGTCCATCATCCTCCTTATCTCCCATTGCCTTCTTCCTTTCTCTGAGATGATATCTTAAATCTCTATCACTCATGTACAAATGCACAGGCTGGTAGGTCCAGTGGCTTTGATACCACTGTAAGGTGCTTGCTCGGGAATACAAAATAAAATGCTTCTCAACCAGAAACTTAATAAGACATTCACCTAGAATTGTTTTAAATGTATTTTCCCATAAACAATAAAAATAAATAACTCCAAACTAACGCAGAAACTGAACAATGCACAGAAAGTAATTGACCTTTACTTTGAATTATGATGATCAGAGATACAGAATTTCTAATACAATCTGGTACTAAGAACTAGATGATATAGTCTAATGGCATAGAACAGCAGAAAGGCAATTGATAGTCAGTTCCAAGGTCTTTACTGGTTTGAGCCACAATATCTAACCTTAGACACACTCGCTGGCCAGATAGGAGTGCTCGATGCATCCAGATTTCTTGTCCCCAATAGAATCGTTGCCTAGAAGCGATGACAGCTACACCATTGGAGATAATCGTGTAAGTGCAAGGTTCACTGTGAATGGAGCTTGATCGAATATAGCATTTTGGCAAAATGCTCGTGCGCTTCCAAGAATGAGTCTCAAAACCTTATAACAATGAATTTGTTGAATCTCAAAAAAGTCTTCGATCAGATTGGGGTGAAAACGTTGGTTTGTGGTCAGAGCAAGAGCTCAACCACAATATCATGGCAACTGCTCGCCCCTTAAAAGTCCTGCAGTTGTAGCGACCACACTCAGAAACCTGGAAAGATGTCGAACCAATGAATATAACTCAATGAATGTGAAATACGGTAAACATGAATTGCATAGGTCGGAGGGACGTCCAAACCTACATGCAACTAGTGAGGGCTACGTCCTCAGCCAGTTCACATGGAAGCAGATTCCAAAATTCGTGATGCTTTCCAAAGGCGATAGAACTAGTATAAATATGAAGAGGCCTTCCTCAAATGAGATCGTCCAAACAAGGTGAATCGTCTTCCTAGGTAGGTCGGCTCGGCCTCAAACAGAAACAAAAAAGAATTTCAATATTTTTTATTGAATAATTTAAATTTAAATATATATTATAATATTATATTTGCGGTGTTAAGAAACACCTTTTTCTTGCTGAAGGATCCTTGGCCGACTTATGAGATGGGGACATGACAGGTTAGATAGATGTCAATCATGAATCTATGAAATGGGAACATATGAGGCAATTAGGAGTTAACTTAGGACTTCCATCAACTAGAGCAATATCATAGGGTGTTTTGTGAAGTTCTAGCTCATTGAATGCTTCCCACATTCTCTTTGGCATAATATTTATGTCAGCTCTTACGTCTAGCAGAGCTTGTTTTACTATTATCCCATGTAATTTCACATCTAGCAACATTGGTTGTTTTTTCCATTTTTCTGTGTTTTTGCCATAGTTATGTTTTGAGGTTTTTTTTTTATGTTCTAGATTCTTTTTATTCCAATTTTTTGAAAATTGTTTGAGTTTTCCAGATAAATTCTCTTCTTCCATCAAATTAGCCAATTGCTTTAAGTTTTGTGCTTCCGTTTTTGAGAAATAGCTCCTCTTGTTTTTGAATCTTTCATTTAATCCTTTAAATTTCCTCATTGTTAAATCATGTTCCATTTTATCTAGATATTTTTCTCCTTCATCACTTCCATCAGATTCTTCTAAGATTTGCTTCTTTTTTCTTGTATCAATCCCTCCTCGAGTGCTTACCACAACTCTACTTTTCATTTTCTTAAATTCCTTAATGGCCTTTCTTTTTAGTTTTTCCTTTTTCTCTCTGTATTGTTTTCCCAACTTCTCTAAGTCTGTCAATGAAGATTCTCCTATTACATATTTGTTTTTTGTATTTTATTTCTTGCGTCATCTAACATTTTGTCAGAAAGTGATATTGCTATCAGGATTCAACCATGTAGTTTTACGAGTCAAACTCATTGACCCATGTTTCGTGAGTAGTGGTTCACAAGAACCCATCTCTCATGATAATGAACAGTCCACTTAGAACTCATTGCATCTAGGCAATGCTCACAGAGGTGAAGCACTAAGCCTTCCCGGGAGGTCATCCATCCCAATACTACTCCTGCTCAAGCATGCTTAACCACAAAGTTTTCCCCAAGGTTAAGCTCACTTAGCTCGCAACCCCATTTGCAAACCTTCAACAAGTGTTGTGCCTTATGAACCATTCATTATAGAGCCCCTTTAGCTCATCAACTAATAAGTAGGAGGTATTTTCCACAGCGTGTCAAATTGTGATATTGCTATCAGAATTCAACTGTGTAGTTTTACGAGTCAAACTCATTGACCCATGTTTCATGAGTAGTGGTTCACAAGAACCCATCTCTCATGATAATGAATGGTCACATAATCTGACTTACTGAGAGCAAATTGAGCTCCATGCCTGACACATAGTATACATTGAAAAATATTAAATTTCTCTCTCCAGATGTGATCTGAATGTTGCCCTTGCCGACAATTGTATACTCTTCGTTACCACCAAAGATGACAGAATCGGAGCAATCCATATACTCCGTGAACCAATCTCTTATGTTTGTAAAATGTCAAGACACTCCAGAATCAATGAACCATGCAGATGATTTGACACGATCTATTGGTCGTTTGGCCATCAATGCATAAGAGGTAGACTCCTGTTCAAACTGCATAAATGCCATCCCTCCTATTTTCCAAAGGCACAAAAAACGAAGTCTTTGTTCAACTGGTACAAATCCCACGACAATCAACTAGCACAACTCCCATGATTTTTTTTTTTTTTTTTAAATCGTCTAAAATAAAGGCTCAAAAAATAATGGTTTTGTTTCAAAAAATCGCCAAAAACTTAGAATTCACCCTAAGCGGCAAAACAAGCAAGATTTGTTTTCAAAAAAAAAATCTTCAAAAACTCATAAAATTTGCAAAAAAAAATCAGAAAAAATTTCAAAATTTTGAGAACACAAAAGTTTGTTTTTCAAAAAAATTATAAAAAAACTCTAGAAATTCAAACCCACGAATCTACAAAAACCCTAGTTGATGAAATTGATTTAAGAAAACCCGCCACAATGCACAGAACTCACGATTTTCAAAGATGCAGGCCCGTCATTAAAAACCCTAGCCAACAAAATATACCCGTATTTTTTGAAAAATCGGATCAAAAAATTGTAGGATCCGTGATTTAAAAAATTGCCTAGAAAAGTGATGAAACCTCCCACGAAAAATGGCCATGTAGCTTTAGGTCGCGCGGCCAAAAGATGAACAAAACTTGCGCAAAGAAAAATAAAGATTACAAAAGAAAACGTCACTCAAAACAGACGTCGCACTACAGGTCACATGGAAAAACCCTTCAAAAATCCGCGTAAAATGCCAACCACACGGATGAACAAAAAACACATCTAGAAACTTTAAAAAATCCACCAAAACTCACGTGATTTTTAGTAGAATAAATGCCTGCAATTTTCTAAAAAAATCACCTAGAAACCCTCACAAAACAAATCCACGATTTCGGCACAAAACCCAAGTTGCAAATTTATGATGCAGTTACTGCAATTTTTCTTAGTCTAAACCCTCAATATCCTCTTGCAGACGAACCCGCGAATTTTCTTCTGAAAAATCGTTGTAATTTTTCAAGTAAACACCCAAAAATTTACAATTTTCTAAGCAGAAAACCTTCACGATTTTTATTAAAAAATCGGACAAAAACTTTCTAATAAATTCTCAAAAAAATTTGGGTAAAACCATTAACATTCGATTTTTTAAAAAAATTGAGCAAAAACATCTATGAAATTAAAACAATTCCTTAGGAAACCACAAATTTATTTATTGCTAAGAAATTTGCCAAAAAAGGTTGAGTCTACGCTCTCATCCCGTGAAATGATAATTGATATTTAATATTCGTTATTTACAAAGGAAAGAAAAACTCCTTAAATAATACAATACAAGACGATGTTTCTAAAAAGAAACAATCGTTAACAAAAGGAAAGAACAAAAAGAACTAAAGCAAAACTACTAATTAGCTAAAGACTAAGATGACCATTAAATATTACAATAATACTTTAATATTTTGATCCTTGATCCCAAGCATAGAAAACAAAGAGGATGAAGTAGTACATTGTAGTGCGCAGATAAGCAGGCCAAGACTCACAGCCTGAAAGAAGGTTTATCATCTCTTGTTTTTCTTGTTTTATAAGACATCATGTGTGGAATCCATAAGAGCTACAACCTTGGTCTGTCTCAAATCTGACAGGTCTTACCAAATCTCGAATTTATCATGAAAGCCAAACCTATTGGACCAAATGAGCAAATATCAAGTCAGCACATTCATCATGACATCAACAGTTTGTTATCACGGAATCTAGCAACACTCGTTCCACAGATAACCCCCCTACGAAACTCGTCTATTTCCTAGGTTCGTGAAGTTCAAGCATGCAAAACGAGGTGATTTTCAAGCCACCTCGAAATGTGTTCCAAAGCCTCAAACAGTCAGTTTGAGCATCCCCTTATGTTCGCCTCGCGAAGACCTTCGAAACGAGCTCCTTCGCGAAGTCTCACTGTTCATACTTAATAAATTGTGAAATATGCAGTTGCACTGAAAAAGTGTGCTCTTGCTCACAAGCCAAAAAATTGCCCAAGTGTTGAAAGTGCAGGAGCACTGAAAATCAGCGCCCCTGCATGAAAGTGATTTTGTCAAAAAATGTAAAAGCGCTGAAAAAGTGCACTCTTACACTTTCTGTCCAGACTTAGAGCCATTTTTGGCATGGGCGCGTTTCTTCATGCATTTTGCATTTTTTGCTCATCGTGCCACTTTTTGTGCCTCAATTAATTGGGCAACTTGAGTTAGGTTTTTGTGTTTCCCATTCACTTAAAATGTTATATTGTTTCATTTTCATTGTTTGTGATCTTCAAACTTCATTCCTTCTTGCTGGGCGAAATCTTCTCAAACTGCAAAACACGTTTTTGAAGAAATCTGAAGTTCCTCTTCAACCAAGTTTTCGCCTCTCTTTTTGGTAAGTCGTTTTTCTTACTTCCCTCTTTTCCATTTGTTTTTAACTTTGTTTTAAGTACATTTTAATGGTTTGTAAATGCGTTTTTCCTTATTTCTTCGCACGTTTTTCTTCTACCCACGCATTTTCTTTATTTCGCCATATCTTTGGAGTCTTGTTAATTCATGAGCACGTTTTTCCTCTTACCCTAATCGCGTTTTGGAACATAATCACACATTTAAGCTTCCATTGTTTGTTTTGGCATGGCTTTCTTGCATATACGTGTTTTCTCTTCTTTTGTTTTAGTCGATCTTACCCGCACGTTTTGATCTCCTCACATGATTCTTTGCCAATACTTTGAAATGACAATGAAAGAAAATCACGTTTTGTGAGTAAGATTGCACTATGCTTTTCATAAAAACCATGGCGATAAGTGAAGATCTAATGCACTTCAATATGCATTCTCAAGTGCTGATATTAATCCTTTCAATACTTCCAAATTGCCAAAGCATCGTTCTCAAAAATCATTGCATTATGTTTTCATGGTTCTTCCCAAATGTTGAAGCGCACTTTTTCAGCACCATATCAATTGCCAACTTCACAGTGAGAGATGTCATAGCACTAAAAAAGTGCACCCTGACATAATGCAATTTTTTCCTAACACTGAAGTGCAGGAGCGCTGTTTTTCAGCGCCCCTACATCAAAGCCAGTTTCCTTCAAAATGCAAGGGCGGTGATTTTCAGCGCCATTACACTTTTCACAATTTTTCCCTAAAACACTTCAAACTTGCCAGTTTCGTCCTGAACCTCGCTCCTTCCACTTTGTGCATCGTTTTGTGTGCCTTGTCATCCGCTCCACGCTTGCTCATTGTCGTTGCTCGCCTCACGCATTCCCATGCTATTTAACGACTAACGTTTGTTCTGACTCTACATCTTGCAATCTCTTTTCAAGATCTTCAAAGTTGATTGATCAAAGATTCAGTTGCTCTCAGATGACTGCCAGTAAACCTCCATCTTCTTCAAAAGCAAAAGGCAAAATGAAATATAGATATCAAGGTGTCTATCCACCAACTGTAGTGGTCTCCAAGGTGGAAGAAATAAAAGACACAGAGGTTGACCATCAAGACTTGTTTGATTTTGCAGAGCAAACTGAGAAAAAGCCTCTTCCTCATCCGATGAGAGCAATTGTACACAGTAACCTGCATTTGGTAGCTATGTTCCCTACTGCTGCACACAATACGAATTTTTTATTTTATTTTTTATTTCTCATTGAACGAATGGCATCTTCTTTTGGAAATATTATCTATTCTTAGCATGATATTAGGGAATTTAATTGCTATTACTCAAACAAGCATAAAACGTATGCTTGCATATTCATCGACAGGTCAAATTGGATATATCCTTATTGGAATAATTGATAGAGACTCAAATAATGGATATGCGAGTATGATAACTTATATGCTGCTCTATATTTTTATGAATTTAGGAACTTTTGCTTGTATTGTATTATTCAGTCTATGTACAGGAACAGACAACATTCGGGATTATGCAGGATTATATATGAAAGACCCTTTTTCAGCTTTCTCCTTCAAGTGGCATCTCACTACATCAGGGAAAGCAGAAGTGTGATTGATTCTTCTGGGCACGAGATTTTAAGACTCGACCCTGACTTCTTTGATATTGTGTTTAAAGTTCCTCAAATGGAGAAGTACATTAACATCTCTATACAAAAAGCACAAGAAGTCTTTGACACTGATCCCAACAAGGCTAAAAACCTAATAAATACCCAATGGTTGAAGAAGCCTAGACAATGTGTTTCCAAATGGCCAAAGGGACTCCTACGAAGTGATTTCAAAGATGATGTCAAAGATATGATCACATTTTTAAGCAGAGTAAAAGGCTTGCCTGAATCATCCACTTTTCATGATTGGATGTATGAATACATTAGGATTGTAAGAAGACAAAAAGTTCACATTGACTGGGGCAAACAGACCAGCGATGAAATACATGAGCAACTGATTAATGCACCTTCTACATTAAAATTCTATATGACTTCTTACCTGGTGTACGCAGCAGCTGTAATGAGGCAATTTCCAGGTCTATCCACAAAAGGGAATCGGATTCTAGTACCTGTGTATAAATGCTTCTATCAACTGGAATTGAAGGAAAGCTTCCATCATTTCAGGCGAGTTATTGATACTTTCTTCGCACCTTTGTTTGTCAATTTTGATCCAGCTCTCGAGAGGGGAAGGGTATCTGATTAGGCCTATAAGGCGGTAAGTAAAGTTGGATGCTTATTTCTACAATTCCCAACATTTACTTATTTGAGAGTAGGGTGCTACACTGGCTGCCCTTACATGCTGCCACGATATCCTTCGGACAAGTGGGTTCTCATGGAGATGTGCAAACAGCTGATTTTAGTGCATAAAGAACGAAGAAGTAATCACAAGCGTGGATTCAAGTTCCCACTGACAATCGGCAAGTATACTATCCCAACTGTACAGAAAGCCAAATTTGTTTATGCTGAGATGCAAATCATGACAATCAAGACCTACAGGTATAGGTTTGATTTTGATTACCGGGATGTCAGAAGGCAATTACAAACGGGTCATCATCACAAGTACCGTTTTGAAGACATCTGGGCTGATTGCAGAGATAAAGAAGCCATTCGCAAAATGAATTATTGCAGGTTGATCGTGCAGCAGATCAGAGACCTTGATATTGCTGACCTACCAAAGGATTTTACAGATCCTGGCAATATCATGAATGTTGTCATTGATGAACAAGAGGTTTCTAAAAGGCCGTTGCCTGCAATTCAATGGTCTAGGAAAGAAAGTACTAGCATGAGAGAGAGATTGGCGCCAATCCTATCCAATACTGCAGAATGGTTACATAAGCATGGTTTTGAAATGAAAAGTTTCATAACATATTCAGAAGGAGAAGAATCCGAAGCAGAAGCTCGCCGACAGCAAGAACTCCGCATGAAAAATAAATCAGCGGTTGTTCCCACTTCTTCACGAAGAGGTCCCAGGATCAAGTTTACTGTTGGCAAGAAAGATAACCAATCCGTCCCAAAAGGAGAAACCACGGAATCCGATCCATCTCGCTCTAAAGGTAAAAAGGTTGTTCCAGAGGAGATAAATTCCGATGAAGAAAGTACTTCCAGTGACCAATCCGCTGAAGATGAAGACTCATCAGAAGTAGACTCCGATGCAAAAGAAGTTTCTAAAAGCGGGCAAGAGTCTGAAGAAGAATTTGAAGGCGATTCTGAAGGTGAACCAGAATCAGAGAGACAACAGGGTGATCAACAGGAACCCAGGCATGATCAAGAAAGAACTATGTCTCCACCTGAGAATGTACTTGAGGAAATTCCTAGAACGTCATCGCCTGTGATTCCCAGTGTTCCTCATACCCCTCCAAATTCAAGTACTCCACCTCTTGTTCCTTCATCACCCATTCCTACCACATGCATTCCTGTAGTAGAAATATCCACTATTCCTGCAACATCAACCCCGCTTGATACTCCCTCAGTGACAAGCATTCATACGGTTGATATACTATCAAGTCCTCCATCATCCATTACTAGCCTGTCTTCACCAACATATGATATCACTTCTAAAAATGAATTCAATCATTTCATGAATGAGTCAATGCATGATCAGCTCAATGTGCAGTCTACAGGAGCAATGATGACAGACACTTCTCCTAGTGTCACGATACCCATGGTAACTTCAGAGGTGACAATGACTTCAGAAGTGACAATGATGACTGAGTTGACAGTGAATCCAGAAGTTCACACCTCCTTCCTTCCCCCCTTGGCTGATATCTCAAGTGTCGAAGCGGAAGAAGCAAATGATCTCTCCAGAGGAGCTCGACCTTGAAGAGATAGTCCCTCCAAAGGCTAAAGGGAAGAAAAAGGAAAAAGTATATTCAAGGCTAAACATTGACAAGACTGGCCATAAGTATGTAGAGATTGGCATACCACCACAAGAAGGAGATGTCAATATGGAGGACTACACGATAACAAGAGTCCAGCTTGGCAAGGTTACTAATGAAAGTGCAAAAGCAGATGCGCAAGTGACATTGGATATCTTGGCTGGAAGACTGGATAAAATGGAGCAAGCTCGCAATATGTACAAACAGAGGGCAGCATTATGCCACTGTTGTAAAGAGACTTGCGGGATCTCCAACTAATGCACAACCGCTGACAGTGGTAAGTATTGAGAACCCAGCTATCAAGAAAGCTGAGTTCGCCTCCAAAGGCAGGGTGTTGTATGATTTCGTTGAGAAGATCATAGAACACGGATCTCAGATCATAATTGTTGCGGACGAGAAAACTACTTTGTTGGCCAAGCTCACCACAAAGCTTGATAAAGAAAAAAGTGTGTACTTTCCCAAGAGCGCAGAGATATGGAAAAGTGTTTGCTGTCATGGTCACAGATGAAGCAGGTAAAACTCAGTAAATTGTTGCAAGCCGGGGTAATTCCCAACAAAGAAAAGTTCATTGAGGTAAGAGAATCCTTGAAACATCAAATTCAAGTAATTCAATCTCTTACGGAAGATCTCCACCAAGTGCAGGAAGATGTCGAAGGGCATCGTGTTATTCTTGAAAAAGGTATTAAGGAGTTACCAGGACAACTTCTTGAGGAAAATTGTATCTTCCTGCCAGCCATAGAAATATCCCAGATCTTCAACGAAGCCATCATGAAGTTGATTGACAGCGCAGACTTTTCAGAAGCCTCTTTGAACGTCATTTGTGATACAAGGCTCGCATTGGATAACCTGAAAACGCATCTTGACAGGTGCAAGAAGGTTCACTCATCTGCGATGAGATCGATCACGAGAATTCACACCATTGTGGATTACACCATTGGTCCAGATGAGAAGTTCGTGCAAGAGACTAGGAAGAAATACAAAGACTTTTGCACCCAAAGCAAGGAAACATGAAGGTTCCTGATCTCTAGTGTTAGACATTTTTGATGCATCCTTTTATGCATCTTGTAAATATTTCTTGACATCTTATATGTCTTTTTGTAAATTGTAATTGCACCAAGTTCGAAGATGTAATCTTTTGAAAACAAATTACACTTTGACTTTGATCAAAGTTAGGTGAGATCTCCTTAAATTGCTCACCCAACTTTCCTTGATTTCCTCAAATTGGATTTTCCTAATTTTGCTCATCCCTCTTTCTATATAATGTGAGGGATTTCCTTTGTATTGTTGATCCTTTAGTATTTTGCAACAAAGTGTTGCCCTTTTTGAAGCAGAATTGTGAAACTTTGTGTTCATACTTTGTGAATGAAATCTGATCAATAAAGAAGAAGATTGCAAACCAGACTTTGTGTTGGATTCGATAATCTTATGATTGATCTCATTTGGTGGTGATTAGCTTATGGAATCTGAAGAACTCTAAGTAATTCATGTAAACTTTGTGTTACATCCTTTATTTAGATTTACATTTGTGTTTTGTTTATCTTTGGTTGAATGATCTACAAGACTTTGTGCTTGTAATTATTCATGCTCTTTGGATACTATTGTTGAATGATCTACAAGACTTTGTGCTTGTAATTATTCATGCTCTTTGGATACTTTGGTTGGATAATCTACAAGACTTTGCGCTTGTAATTGTTCATGTTGTTCGAGGAATTGCTGCATCTAAGAAGACTTTGTGCTTATAATGCGACAAACAACACACCTATCACAAATCCACCATTGATAAAGCTACGGAACAACTTTGTGCTTTCATGAGCTTTCCCTTTTATTTTACTAGTTTATTGTTAATCACTTTTGGTACCTCTACACTTTGCTTTGACAAGATAGAGGTATTGGCATTACTGCTTGTTGATCGTTTAAAGTTATTGTGAATTGAGAACTTCCAAAACTGAAGCATTGTAAACATCTTCTCTGAAAAAAGAGAGAAGGATGAATGTAACACACCCCCCCCACTTCGTAAGTATTGTGTACATTTTGTAATTACTTTGTTTGTTTTACTATCGCTTTTGTCAGCAGTAAGAAGGGCGCCTCCCTTTCTAAGAGGAGAGATTCACATCTCACATAGCTGTGGCTGAAGTCCTAGTTGTGTAATCTATCGAAAAGCTGATTACATAATTTTCACCCAACACAGTTACTTTTGTCGCATAAACTCTGATTGCCAGTTTGGGTGCTTTAAAAATCATGATGAATATAAAAATATTGTGGTGGTACGGAGCAGATGATTGGATTAGGATGTGGCATTAATTGTATTAATGATCATGAATTCTATCAAGTACGCATATGGTTGAGACTGCAAATTTGAGAGCTAGTACCACTCTAAATATTGTATGAAAGTATAATGCCTCTAAACATCAGGCATTGAAATATTTCTTTTATATCATTTTCATTTTCTATTTCTATGGTTATGCATAATGTTTTATACTTTATAGCTTTGGACCTTTTCAAACCTTTTTGAAATTTCTAACTTTGGCAAACCTTTTATCTCAAACTCACCAAATTTTTCATAGCTTCTTAATATGGTTGCAAGGCCTGGAAAAGTTCCCAAATCAAGAATCACACAAAGACATGCTGGGAATGGCCTAGAAATATTTTATACAAATGTTTCCTTAAATGGCAACACCATTGAATACATTTACTGAGCCCAACAAATTTTTACACAAACAATACATTTCAGTGCCAAAATGGACAATTTCTAGGAAGGGAGCCTTTGAAAATCCATGTGAATGGTTTTAGTATTAAATGCCAGGAAATATCATGTCTTAGCATTTGCAATGATGGCATGCCAATGTATAGAGAAAATACTAGTGTTTTGGGAAGGAAATCTAGTCAGACCAAATGTGATGCTTTTGTGCATAGTTTTAACCCAAACTAATAAACTTTTAGGAGGCATTGAAGTACGAAATTGTGATAACATATCAAACTTATTGGAGTTTCAACGTCTTAGGTGTAAAGTGTTATCCTTTTTATGAAGCATACAAATATATGATAAAGGATCTCTATATCCATTTTTTAGAATCAAATATTTCCTGTGTTGCTTCCCTATTACCTACAGCTTGTGGCCTCACAATTTTAATGGTGCTTCCATTTCAGACCATACCACTTTCCAGGTTTTCATAACCTAATAGTATACATTTTGGCACAGACCAATTATAGTTTCTTCCCCACTTACCATTAACTCACAAATCAATTGGGACC